>JAADVR010000111.1:0-64721 GCA_023335855.1 Pythium scleroteichum
CCAGCCTTTAGCAGATATGGGTGCGGAAGAGCGAGTGCGATTTTCAGCAGTCCGGTGAGGCCTGCACTCTCGTGCACCTCGATTGAGCGTTCTTACCGTCAATTGGCCCAATTGAAGAACCCTACATTCTACGAAGAACATTTATCTCTTTGTTTATCATCGCTTCCTCGCGCTAAAGCGACTCATGGTCGAGAGCTGCTCTCTCGGTCTCTTGAAGATCGCCTCGCACGTAACCGAGACACGTACGGACCTTTTGGTCGTCTCTAATGAGTTCTCTTACGCTGAAGACAGGAGCGAAGATCCACCCCATTCTCACTTCTCATTTCTCACTCTGTCGGCAGCACTCGGTGCCGGCCCCCCTCCCGAGCCAGTTCCGGATCTCCACGGCCTCGCCTCAAATTATGCAGCTTCGATCCCGCCGGGCCGTTCATTGCGATCGCGCCGAGCCGCCCCGCAGATCCCAGACGCACCGAGCCGACCCGTATCAGCGCAAGAAAGTCAAGTCCTCGCCACCGGCCAAGCTGCAAGGACGTGGGTTGTATACAGCCGAAGGAACGATTGCCGTGGTCGCCAAGGCCGTCGCGTGTGGCTGCTTGGACTGCCTCGCGCAAGCTCTACGAGCCATGGAGCAGACCGAGCTGGCGCGAGACGCGTGCGCGATCCAGGAGTATCCAATCGACGACTATGAGATGCTGGTCGCCGCCAGCTTCGTCTGCGCGTGCGCGGATTGCAAAGGTCGCGGTATGCTCGCGGTCGCCGAGAAGATGACGGCGCAGTGTCGTCCAGGGTCCGTCCAGACCCAATGCACGAGCCACGAGCGTAACACAGGCGTCGGCCTCGGGGCTCTGTCAGTGTAAAGCTTAGTCTATTCTGACGACTCAGTCGTGAGATATTACTAATTCCGTAATATCTCCGATATCCGAACGACATGGATCACCACGCGTGGGCGTCGGGGCCTCGCGCCTACGACGACCGGCGGCCACGACACGCGGACGCCGGGGCAGCGAGCGGTTCGCTCCCGCGCCGCGTGCTCTCGATCGCGGAGTACGCCGACGAGCTGCGCGCGGGCGTCAAGCTCTCGAGCGCGCAGTGTCTCGAGCTCTTCGGCTCCAAGTCGCCGCCGATCCCCGTGCCGCTGCGGCCTGGCGAGACCGAAGCCATGTACGAAGGCAGCTTCCACAGCTGGATGAGCGACCAGAAGAAGCCGCTCCTGCCCTCGAACGAGCGCAACTTCCGCACGGCGTTCGCGCAGATCCAGGCGCATTACTTCGACCCCAAGAACGTCCCGTACCCGTCGACGGCGGCGCGCGGCGTCGAGAGGTACGGCCCACTGGCCAAGACCATCGCCAGCAGCGCACCGCGCAAGCGAGCGCGGCCCATGGAGCCCAGTTCCAGCGACCACCGCGCGATGGATTTAAACGATTGCTGCGTCGTGTTTCCGGTCGGAACGTCTCGCGCGACGAAGATTGGTGCTTTCATCCAATGCGGCTGCAGCACGTGCCACCGCGAGGGCGAGCGCCTGGTGCTTGAGCTAGAGGACAAGCTTCAAAGGTATGCGAGCCACGAGGCTGCGGTCTCCGTGGTCGACCTCACCGGAGACGCAGAAAACGAGCCCTCTCCTCGACGTGTGGCCGTGGCGATCTCTCGGCTCGTGCGTGCGGAGGGAGCGAAAGATAAGCTACTGGGTGAGCTGACTTCGTCTGCAGAGAAAGAGGAACTGGCGGACAGCGTGGAAGAGCGGCTTCTAGACGAGTACCACCGAATCAACGAGGAGCTGGTCGTGAATCAAAGCGTACTCGAAAGTGCAGCGAGCCAGCTGCGCAGTGGTGCTGTCATAGGAGATTTGCAACAACTTGCCACGTTGCAGGACGACAATCAAGAGCTCCACGATGTGATCCAGGGCGAGCTCAAGAACCGGACCGCGGCGCTTGCCATGGCTATCGCCTACATATGGCGCAACGATTATCCGAACTTGGAGACTTTAGTAAACGACAACAACGCAGCTAATTCGCCACGCGTTCAGCGAGCTCTCCACGCAAGTCTCGATCGAATCTCGAAACGCGAGTCTGCAACAAGAGAGAAGATCGAACACACGAACAAGCGTTCAGAAGAAATAATTCATTGCTGTGGAGCGATCGATCGGACGAAATCACTGCGGCGAATCGGAGCGGAACTGGACAAGTGCGACCGTCAGCTGCGAGAACTCCGAACGGAAAAAATTGCGAGACATGAGACTCTGATCGGATACGACGAGTGCTTGCGACTGATGATTCGGACGTTGATAGGAAAAGCACGCGAGTGACAAACCACGCGTATTAATATCAATGTCCTCTTCACTTGCGACACGATTTATGGCTTGATCGACTTAATCAACAAAGACACACTCATATCTGGCTCAAAAGACCGCGAATGAGACTTCGCAAGCGCCCATTAAAGCGAACGAGTGTCAGAAACGCCGTCCGACGCTGCTCACGTAGCCGACACAACTCGGCAGTCAATTGCGATCGCGTCGCCAACGTCGACTCAATTTCAAGCTCAATGTCCGCACATCGAGAGTGGCATGCGCGCTGGACAAATGGAACATCAGTGGCATGCTTGTGTTCGACCAAAGCCCGTAGATCTTCAACGTGGTGGCGCCACATCCATACGACAGGTATGGCCAGCGCGGCGTCGCGACGAGCAGCCTCCTCCTCGATCAGCTCACGCATTTCCTGGTCCTCGTCCTGCAACTGCGCCGCCCTCTGGACGTCGACGATCGGATCTCGCGCGAGTCGCGCTGCCGACGCATCGAGAACCCGTTCGTTCATCACGATCTGTTCGTTGATCGAGTTATATTGGCTGAGAAGCTGCTGATCCACTCGATCTTCATCCTTGGAGCTCTGGTCAGCCGTCGTCTCTGTCGTCAGATCCATCACACTTGTACCAGACCCGTCTGCACGCATGTCCTTTAGCTCGGCGGCCTTTGCTTCAACTGCCGCGATTTGCTGAGCGAGCACGCGAATTCCAACGAGCAGACACTGTCGGCAGGCGCATTTCTGTCGACCCTCAGCCGAGTCTCGCCCCAGACAGTCCCATTTCGCCATTTTCCTAGGCGGATCCTCACTCTCACCATCCTGCGGTCGCTTGGTCGCTCGCGGCGGAACGAACCGCTCGATCCCTCTGGCGTTGAGCGCCGCGAACTTCATCCGCAGCTGCCGCTCGAGAACCCGCAGCGAGTGGGCTTGCACCTGCTTCAGCGTCATTCTCTCCTCGACCTTGAGCCACCACACGAACCGCTCTTCGTACTGCTCCTTGCTCTCGCCTGGCGCGAGCGGCACGTAGATCGGCGCGAACGGCGAACCGAATCTTGCCTGCTTCTGCGCGCGCGTCAGGCGCTTCAAGTCTGCAAAGCGCGCGCGCCACGCCTCGCTCCGGACCTCCTGGAGATCCACGTACTCGTGCAGCAGCAGCAAGTGGCGCGGCGCGACCTTGGCGTCCATGTGCTCGCACGCGTCCTCGTGTCTTCCGGTTCGAATTCACGTCAGAAAGTTCGTTCATAATGTAGCCATTTTCATTAAGTACGCAGCAGCGCACTTCAAGTTGCTTGCTGGATGGATCCAGCGGCGCAAACCACGGTTCTACTGTGGGGCGTCGCTGCAAACGTGCAGATGAGGGACTTGATGTCGTCGGCCACGTCGAGCTGAGGCGACCGCTTGGCCAGCCGCGCCATGCCGCCCAGAAACGCCAGCTTGGCTTGCGTAGGGAGAGGCTCGCGTATGAGACCGATGGAGCGGCTGTGGTACTTTGTCGCGAGGCGCTCGAACGGATCCTGCATAGGGCGCACGATCGCGTACTCAAGGTGACGAAGTCAGTAGGGCGGAGCGAGCAGTGACTCGAGCTCGCCCAGGATATCGTCAGAGACTGGGGCGGAGGTTTGGAATTGTTGGCCCGATTGGACCGACCTCGCGCCTGCAGTATTCCCAAAGAAATGCCTTGAGCGACTCGCTCGGCACGTTGATGCAGTTGAGCTCCAGTGAGTGAAGAGGCACGCCGGCCACCACTGCACTCGAAAAGACCTCCATTGACGGCAGCGTCACGCTGCCCAAAGCGAGATGCTGGAGACTAGGACACATCTCGAAGATCGTCCGAAGGTGCTCTTCTCCAAGGTTCGGGATCTGGAGACGAAGACTTTGCGCCGCAGCACCGACTCCGTACCTGAGAAACTCTGTGAATTGTCCCTGCGGTGTCGTGTCGTCTGGCGTGGTAGTGAACTCGATTGATGTCAACAGCGAAGTGGAGACTTCATCGACATCTCGAACGCGTGGGACAACCAATCGTTCCCAGGCAGAAAAGAACGAGCGATGGAGCAGAACCCACGACCAAGTATCAACACGTGGAGAGTGTTTTCGTTTTCGTCGACGACGATCCCTTGCAACGGGGTCTCCGTCACGACCGAGTACGCCTCATCGTGGACTCCATAGTGACCTTGGACCAACGTTCCGACCGTGATAATCACAGCTGTCGGATCGTTATTCGCTGGCTCAGCAGCGTGGCCTCCGGGTACCCAGTCCCGGTAGTATGCGTTCAGCGGGAACCACACCGAAGCCATGTCGACTATTTCGTCGACATTCTCAGAATTGATGGGGACTCCTCGAACCGAGAGCGACTCGACCGATGTTGTGGAGTCTCGAGAGATACACAGGAGGTGCCGCACGCTTCGCGGGAACGGCGCGGGGTCCAGCACACTTTCTAGGGTTTCATCGGCGAAATGCTGTACGCCGCGGGCGTGAAGCAGCGCAGAGCAGAGCAAGAGGAAGTCGGCACGATAGACACTATGGGTCGATACTGCGATTCTCTTCACCGTGATGGGGTAGGGAACGGGTGTAATCGGCTGGCCACAGAGTGAACACACTAACTTGATCCAGGCTTCTCGCCAGGCGGGAGACTCCGAGTCTTCGCCTCCTCCAGTCCTGTCCGGTAGGCGGATGCTATCGATAGGAACACCGCACTCGACGATGCGCCGCAGGCTCTCGATCGCAGCGGAATTTGAGCGAGAGCTTCCATATTGAGCACGAGCGACGTTAGCTCAAACCCTGGGCGGATGTCACATGTCACCTGACGAGAGCTGGCCTGAAGGTGTTGGATAAATGACTCGAGTGCAGTCAAAGCGTCGGTGTCAAACTGCTCATGAAGCACCCGAGCATGTAGTTGGATCTTCGGCCGCCACGCGCTCTTATATCTCTCACCCGCGAGTTGAACTGCACGCCCTATGTCCCTCACATAGGTCTCGCTGTAGTCCTCTGGCGCACAGAGATACTGCATCGTCAGCTCCCACGAGTTTTCTCTCCCTTCCAAGACAAATAACTGGAAGTTGGGACGCAGTTGCTGCGATGCCAGATCCATAAATCGTGCCGGCTGGAAATCACTCAGTGTTGGAGCTTCTGGATCCATAGCGAGTTGTCGACGTGAGCAAGAAAACTTGTTAGCAGCAGGGCCTCGCGAACTCTCCTCAGAGCAACGATGCGCTCGGGCATGTTGTTATTGTTAGTGATAGCGGTGAGCCAGTCAAGCTGGATTCACCAGTCCGTCTCAGGGTCGCGTCCGAAGCCAACCAAGCCATCCGTATCCAGCCGAAGGTCATCTTCGGCAACTAGGATGCCGCGAAGTGCCTCAAAGTATGGATCCAGGAAGCTCCAGGCAGAGGTCGTCGTCATTGAGTGTTGATATTTTGACTGGGGATCGTAGATGTGGGAGTGAAGACTTGGGGTCGAAATCAGAACAGAATTGTACTGAAAACTTGGGGTCGGAACCAGAATAGAACTGTGCACAGAACTGCAGCGTGGCTGCAAATCTGGAGGCTCGGATACGTCTCGCTAACGCAACCTTGTACCGGTAACGACGTGTGGCTTGCAAATCTCGACGAGAGCCTTTCGTTGCGGTCACCATCGAGGAATGACGATGCCCAACCGGGAGGAGCAAACGACGCTTCTCGTCTGAGGAGTTGCAGCGAATGTGCAGATTGACAACTTGATCTCGTCGGCCAAATGGAACTGAGGGAACGCCTTCGTCAGGCACCACAACGCACCAAGAAATGCAAGCTTGCAATCCCTGGGAAGAGGCTCGCGAACGACACCGACTGATCGACCGTGGTACTGAAGGACGAGATTCTCGTACGTGTCTTGGACAGGATCTAAAATGACGTATTCAAGATGACAAAGTATCCGAGACGTTGAAAGCAGCGGACCGAGTACTTGCAGTTGCTCGCCTTGAAGCGGACCAAGGCGAAGCCTCGAAATGCATGCCTCCATTAAAGTGGGCTCTGGCGCACAATACTTTCTAAGAAACGACTGGAACGAAGCCGTGGGAATGGCCGAGGCATTCAACTCGAGAGACTGGAGGCGTACTCCAGACTCGAAAGCTGCCTCGAATGCGTCCATAGATGGGAGAGAGACACAGCCCACCGCAAGATGCTCGAGATAGGGACACATCGAGAAGATCGACCGAATTGATTCTTCCGTCAAATTTGGGATTTTGAGCCGTAGACTCTCAAGATGTTGGTGTCCTGCATACTGGAGAAACTCAGCCACCTGTGCTTGCGATGACGTATCACCCGGCACTGTCACGAGCTCAAGTGACCTTAGTAAAGACGACGAGTTCGGATCGTCGTCTCGATAAAGTCTAGGGAGTTCAAAACGTGCCACCGGGACGTCCGACCGAGCGATCGAACAGAATCCGCGTCCGGGGATCAGCACTCGAACTTCGGTTTCGTTTTCATCGACGACGATTCCGTGAGTGGGGCAGTCCGTGACGATCGAGTACGGTTCGTCGTTCAGTCCGTAGCGCCCGTGAATAGTTGTACCGACTGGAATACAGACCTCGGTTGGATCGTCTCCTGCTGGTCGCGATGGAAGCGCATTGGGGACCCATTGCAGGTAGAAACTGTTCAAAGGAAACACCAATGAGATCGCGTTGAAGATGGAATCGACGCACTCCAACGTAATTGGCACCCCTCGCACAGCGAGTGACTCAACAGACGAGGTTGAGTCGCGGCTGAGCACGGCAAGCCCGACAACATCCCACCCGAAAGGCGGGAAGGGCTGAGGATCAAGGTTCTCTTCACCCTCTCGGCTTTCGATGACGAGGTTAAGCACCCCGCGAGAATGAAGCAGCGCTGAGCTAAGAAGGAGGAAATCTGAGTGGTATACGTCCAGAGTGGACACAGAGATCGTCTTCACGGAAATGGGTCGGGGCACCGGAGTCATTGGGTTTCCACACAGTGAACAGACGAACCTGATCCAGGATTCCGTCCATTTCGCGCTCTCGCGATCGCCAGGGATTCCTGTCCCATCGGGCAGTCGAATGCTTTCGACGGGGACACCGCACTCGATGATGCTTCGCAAAATGTCGATCGCCGTCGAGTCCTCGTACAGCGCAGCCATCTTTAGCACGAGCGAGTCCAGCACAAAAGCCGGATCACATGCATCATCTTGCAGGCGGTGGATAAGCGACTCGAAGGTCTTCAAAAATGAAATGTCAAATCCACCAGGGTCCGGGACATTCGATGGCGCGATCAACGGCGTGGCACAGAGTTGCAGCTTGGGCTTCCACGCCGCCGTGTCCTGCGCTCCAGTGAGCTCGACAGCGCGCGCCCAATCAGCGGCAAACGCTTCACTCAAATCCTCCCGCGTGAGCAGAAACTTCATCGTCACGTCCCACGGATCGAGCGTCGAGCCAACGAACTCGAGCTGGAAATGCGGGAGTAGCTGCTGCGACGCCAAATCCATGAACCTCGCCGGCACGAACTCGCTGAGCGACGTGAGCTTCTTGACCCACAGCGCGTTGTCCACGTGAGCGAGCACACTCGTGAGCACCAAGGCCTCACGCATACGCCGCAGTTCGAGCTCGCGCTGTGTCCAGCAGAGGACCCCAACAACGAGACCGAACCAGTCGACGACGAGCCACCAGTCGGTCTCTGGATCGCGTCCAAAGCCGGTGCCACCCTCCGAGTCCAGGCGCCCGGGCTCCGCCACGCGGAGGCGGCCCCGGAGCCTCGCGAAGTACGGATCCAGGAAGGCCCAGCGCCGCGAAGCTGCCATGGCTGAATGTGAGCTGCTCAGACGGTTTGATGCTTGGTCCATCTCTACACGCAACTTCAGTGCAACATAAGCAACTCAATCGCAACTTCAACTGGCTTGGAGAATCAGATCCGGGCGAGAATGGCTCGCACAATCTCGCGGAGCTGCGCGTCGAAGTGAAGCAGCGTCATGAAGAGGCCCTTGCGTGTGGAGATGAGCTCGGACACTAGACGCGATTTGTTTGGATCCGTTCGTATTCGCTCTCTGGCCGGTGGCGTGGAATTCGCATTCGTGATATGCGCAGCAAGATCAGCAATTTGGTGATGGCATCGCCGCTGGATGTGGGGCACGTCGCTCGCGCTCTTGGCGTCGATCATCTTTTCCAAATCGACGACTTCATTTCGCCACATCCAGACAATGAGGATGGCCAGCGACACGTTTCGACCTGCGAACTCACCCCGAATCAGATCGTACATTTCTTGGTTCTCGTCCTGCAGCTGAGTTGTCACTTCGATGTCGACGATCGGTTCGCTCGCCAGCTGCGCTGCTGACGCTTCCAATACTCGCTCATTCATCACGATCTGCTCGTTCGCCACGTTGTACTCATCAAATAGTTGCTGCTCGAAAGGATCAAGCTCCGGGTCGTTGTGCTCCTCAGTCCGGTCGAGTGTGAGATCCACGATCGCTGATGGTTGTAACTCCTCGCCTTGATCAGCTGCTCGCTGGTGGAGCTTGTGTTCCATACCCGAGATCTGCTCAGCCAGTTGTTGGATACCTGAGACTAGACACCTTAGGCAACCGCACTGAAGTCGTTCACGTGTCGTATCTTTCCCTGAACACTCGTGTTTGGCGACCTTGGCAGGAGACGGTTGGATATCATCGCTCTGTTCGCCGTCATCTCGAGCTCTCTTCACCTCCGGTGGGGGAATAAATTTCTCGACCCCCTTGGCGCTCGCTGCGGCGAACTGCATCCTCATGTAGCGCTCGTGAATCTGAACAGGGTGGTCTACTAATTCTTGAAGAGTCATGCCGTGTTTCCTCATCAGCCACCGAACAAAATGCTCTTCATATAGCTCCTTCGACTCGCCTCGCGCGAGTGGCACATAGATCAGGGAGTAACCCGACCCGAACATTTTATGCCTCTCTGACCAATTCATCCGACCGAGCTTCTTGAATCGACCTTGTCTCGAATCATGCCTGTACTCTTCGAGGTCCATGTACTCGTGAACCAACATCAGCTGTCGAGACCGCTTAACGGATTCGTCGTGGTTATCTTTACTCGACTTGGAGTCGCTGTCTTCAAAATTCCTGGGTGCCGTATCCTTGACGGACGGCATTGCCTTTTTTGCCACGTTTAATGCGTACGATATGCGGAATGATCTCTCCCGGTTCGGGTCGTCCTTTAATTCCTCCAACGACACTGCCCTGGCCCGCAGCCACTTCAGGAACCGCTCCTCGTATTGCTCCTCGCTTTCACTGACCGCGAGCGCCACAGGAATGGGCACGATTCCCGAGCCGTGTCGTCTCTCTCGCTCACTTGCCGCCAACTTTGCGTTCTCCAGTTCACGTGCGTATTCATCGATTGTAAGCACCCGTCGCCGTAAAAGTTGGTCACGTAACCGTTGATGCTCCTTCCCTCCTCGACCTCGGGACGACGGCAGCGGCGCGTCGACGCTAATGATCTCGCCATCGTCCATCGAGTCGGTGTCGCTCGTGTATCTTGACAGGTGGGCCTTGACTGCAGCGTGGCGAGTCCGCGCAGATGGAAGCGGCGCGTTGATGTCGAGGGCCGCGTCGTCGCCGTCGAGCGAGTCGACGCTGCTCGCGTACCCCAAGGAACGCGACTTGGATGCGTCATCGCGGGACCGCGCTGACGGCAGCGGCGCGTCGATATCGAGCCTCTTGGTGTCCATGGGGGACAAGGCCACTTCACACGTTGGGACCTCGTCGTTAAGTTCGATTCCGGTGTAGCCATCACATTAAGTGCGTACGAGTCGAACCTAAGCGGAGCCACTTCCTGAACATCTGACCCATCATCTGAAGGGCGCTTCTTCTGATCGCGAGGGTCACGCTGCGACGCGAACGCGACGTTGAAGCAGAGCCCATGCAGGCCGCCACCGGAAGCCGAGAGGTCAGTTGGAACGCCGGCACTCGCAGGCCGTCGAAGAGCGAGCTGCTCAAGCGGCGCGTGCTGAGCTTCGCGGCGTACGCGTCGGAGTTGCGACTCGGGACCAGGCCATCCAAGGAGGACCGCATCCGGCGCTTCGGCTCGACGATCTTGCCGATCCCCATCCCTCTGTGCCCGAGCGAGACTCTGCAGCAGTACGCCGTGCAGTTTGACGCGTGGGTCTTCGCGCGAAATGAAGACTGGTCCAAAATCAAAGCGAACCCGAACATGGAGCGCAGTCTCCGCACCAAGTTCGCGAGGGAGCGAGCTCTGGAGTACGACCCGACGTGCGTAGAGCCCGATCATTCAAGCGAGGCCACTGGCACTGACACGACAAAGAATGCTTTCTGGAAGGCGCTATACTCGAAAAGGTATGTCGATCTGGACACCCACCAGCGCGAGTATAGAGAAGGGAAATTTGCGAAGATCAAGACGATGAGCAGAGCCGAGAAGATCCGCGAGTTTGGTTCGCACATCGTGCCGATCTTTGTTCCGCTTGCTTGCGGCGAAACGCCAGAGATCTACGAAGGCCGCTTCAAAGAATGGCTTGAGCGTGAGCGTGGGATGACGTACGAAGATTTGGTGGCTGATGACAGAGCCCACGAACGATATGAGCGTGTTCAGTTCGCAAAAGCTAACACGACGGGCCATGAGCAGTTTATCCCACAAGCTAATCCACCACGTAAGCGGGAGCGAAGTATTCAGGTCGAGGTAGACGACGACGATGATGACAAGGTGCCGCCGCCGAAGAAACGGGCAATCTTCGATCGGCTTGGTCCTGCTTCAGTGACGAGTGAAGACGATCGCAGCGACACATTATCATTCAGTAGGGGTGACGATGTCGGTAGCATTACAGTACCCCCCTCTCCGATGAATAAGTGCAGTGTAATGCTCCCTGCTGAAGACTCGCCGATCCCAGAACTGATCGCTGCTTACGTCGCGTGCGGCTGCCACCAGTGTATGCGGAACGGATTGCTCAGCGTCTCTGTGGCTCTCAACAAGCAGTCAAAGACTAACGAAAACGACTTGAACAAAATCAAGTCGAAGACTGAACTTGTTGTCAGCCCGGTGGACCTCACTCGGGATCAATGTGACAGCGACGCCGCTCGAAACGTGCGCTCAGCTGCGGCAATCACAAAAATCGTGTTATCAAAGCCATCCTTCACCGAGCTCACCATCTCCTCAATGTCCAAGCCAAAACCGGCTCGACTCACAGACGACGCCGTGGAACGGCAGCTCTTCAGCGATTACGACGCGATCAATGAACAGATCCTCGCGAACGAAAACGTTGTTGACGCCTCTGCGATTGAAATTGCAAGCTCGAGAATCGTGGATATCGCAGGAACCACTCAGCTGCAAGACGAGAACGAGGAAATGCGCGACATTATTGAGGAGGAAGTCAATAATCGCAATGCAGCGCTCGCACTGGTGATCGTCTACGTGTGGCGCCACGCCCAGGTCGACTTAGAAGGACTCATTGAAGACGACCGGGCAGGACACGTTGTCCACATTCAATGTACAAGCCATCGAAAGCTAGCCACACTGGCAAAGCAGATTGTCGAGTGCTGGGCGCAAATCGATTCGCTGAAGAGCCAACTAGATACGATCCTAACAACCGAGTACGACGACGACGAATCCACCGAGGCAGGTCGCCTGGCTGAGCTGTCTCGCGTTGGTGAGCTCCTCACGAGCTCCGAACGCGACCTCCAGCAACTCCAGGACCAGCGACGGAGGGAGCTCATGACGCTGACCCATTTCGACGAGAGGATACGGCTGCTCGTGCAGACTTTGCTCGCCCGCGTCCAGTAAAATCTCAGCTCGAGACCACTTCATTAGGAGGCATTTGTGCGAACTTAACAGAATAAGCTCATGCAGTTGGTGGCACAGAGATTGATGACATCGGACAGGTCCCATCGTGGCGACGCCGACCCGCTGCCACCGCGGCGCGGAAGCTCCTCGTCCGCCGCGCGGCCCGCGAGGACGACACACAGCGCCGCCGTCACGCGCGGTGAGCTCTACGCGAAGAAGTTCGTGGATTTGGAGTATTACAAGCAGGATCTGGCCGCGGGCAAGTACGAGAACCTGACTGATGACGACAAGCTCCAGCGCTTCGGCTCGCCCGTGCTGCCGATCTTCGTGCCGCTCGCGAGAGGCGAGCTCATGGGCGAGTACGAGGACCGGTTCATCGCGTGGCTGCAGCGCGAGCGGTACCCGCCGCTGCGTGAGCTGGCGACGCATAGGGACAAAGAGTATGAGCGAGACCTGCGTATCCGGTTCGCCAACCTGAACGCCTCTGGCGAGGAAAAGTACGAGCCGAAAGCCACAAAGAAGCGGCCGAGACAAGAGAGCGATGCGTCGAGTGCCAAGCGAGTGTCGATTGACCGAGAGAGCGACTCGAGCGACCGCCAGCGGAGCGACGAGAAGAAGCAGGAGATTGATACGAGGAAGAAGAGCGAGCGAGACGGAGACGAAGATGGAGCGGCAAGATCGACTAGTGAGAACGACAATGACAGAGTTGTGGGGGAGTCAACGACGACCTCGAGTCGTGCGGAGTCATCTCGACGAAGCGATCGAGAACAATCAGCGACCGGTTGTAAGCTCCAGAGACCATCTGCGGACGACGCACCGCTGTGCGACGTTGTCTCGGCGCATGTTGTATGCGGATGCCAGCAATGTCTAATGACAGTAGTGGCAAAGCTATCGGAAAGAGTTTGGGCGCTGGAGAAGCAGATCCAAGACGGCTGCGGATGCAGAGTTCACAAGGACGTTGCAAACATCCAAGTAGTGAGCAGCCAAGGCAGCGGCCAGCAGTTAGCCGATCAGCGCCAGCACGAATCGAAGACAGCGAACGCCATTTCGAAGCTGGTGCTGTCGCAGCCGCAGTTAGCTGAGCTTTCCGAACGAGCCAATGCAAAGGTGCGGGAGGACGACGGCCCAATCATGCAGCAGCTCGCGGCACTGTACGACACAATCAACAAGCGCGTCGCATTAAACGAAAAGACGCTCGAGATCTCGTCCGCTCGTCTAGCCAACACGCCTGTCGCCGATATCGAGGAGCTCGCGAGTCTCCACGATGAGAAGGACGAGCTGCAAGAGCTTATCCATCGAGATACCGAGAAGCGGGTTGACGCGATCGCAAAACTAGCGGTGTATATGTGGCGACGAAATCCGAATGAACTGCAGTCGATGGCCAACGACCCAGCTGCTAGTCACGTCGCCCACGTGCAAAGTCTGAGCCATCGCAAGTGTGGTAAGATCGCTGTGGAGTTGGGTGAGAAGCGGGAGTGTACCGAAAAAGTTCGCCGTCAGCTGGACGAGTCCATGGCCAGTGACGTTGATGAGAGCAACCGACTCCTCGTGATGCAGCGTCTGGGCGAGATACTCGTGAAGGCTGAAGCCGAGATAAATGAGCTCCTCACGCAGAGGCGGCGGGAGATTTCGACGCTAATCAACTTCGACAAGCGCCTCCGGCAAGCGATCGGCCAGCTGCTTGCTCCATAAACTCAGTACATTGTTCTGATGGAAAACGTTGTGGAACGCGAGTCTGGACATATCAAATCGAGAGCTGAGGAAGGACAACCTCGCTGATACCATTTTCGTTGAAGCGGAGGCAAAGCTGCTCGTGCATCTATCGCGAAAGTCCACAACGGCATCAAGAACACATATGGCATTTGGGTCAGGTGATGAGAGTACTGCCATAGGTCAGCTGGACGGCAGCCTCCTTGGCAAGTCGCATACGCGAGAGTTGTGGAGCGCTCGGAGTGTTGAGCTTCCTTCATCGATGAAACGTCATATTTGACGCAAGGAGCAGGAGAAAGTTTTGTCGACCTATGTCAGAAGCAGAACAAGGATCGGAAGCCATTTTTCGCACCCACAGTCCAGAAATTCAGTGACCACAACAATGTCGTGGGATGGCCGCAGAGAACAGAACAGGCATGTCGTAACCAGGTCGCACGTGTTTTCGGTGAGAATTCAATGTGTACATGGAATCGTGAGGTGCTTCGTTTCACATATGACGCAAGTTACCTTGAAGGACTCAAGAATGAGGGAATGCCCGATATGAGGAAGTGAAGAGTGAAAAGAAAGTGGCCAAAGCGCTCCCAGATTGCGATAACGGAGTCTGTTCGACGGCTGCATAGAAGCCTGACCAGCCATTCCGATAAGCACCAAGCCGAACAGTTGCGTGATGTTAGTGCTCCCAACTGTCTAGCTCCCCTGGAACCGCTTTGTGCTCATTACGATGAAATCACGAGCGAGCCATTTCGAACGAGATGGCATTCAAGGGAGCTGAAGATTGGATAGTTACGACGCGCTAGAAGCGAATCGAATGGAGATTGAGACCTGATAGATGCGAGAGCTGATCGACGAGGAAATAGGCCGTCGCACATCCATCATGGCGATTTGGCGACGTGACATGAGTTATATGAGAAGTTTGATGAACTCGTAAGGAAGTTGGTGCACATAGCGACGGCCACTTGACATGCTTCCAGCTCACTGCTGAAATCATGAAGAAGGAACGGATTGTGGGAAGTGTTTCGGTTGAGGATGGAGACGGTTGCTGTCTTGAGTACGCTTTGCTTCAGTCGATCTGAGAGCGACCAATGCGAATTGACAAGCAAGCACAAACCCCAAGACCGATCCTGAAAGCAGCTCTTTCTAAACTTAGCAGATCGAATCCGAGTGTAGCCATCTCAGTGTGCGAACCTAACGGGCAGCCCGCTAAATTCGCCAAGATAGCGACAAGGAGAAGGTTTGCGAAAATGACCAGCGAGGCGAATACCTCCTCAACGGCCACGCATGCGCCGGGCGACGAGCGGTCCGTCTCAGATGTTCCTTCTCCGACTCCTGCAACGAGCAAAGCCGACAGACACGCGGATATGATGCGGCGTCGAGTGCTGCCGCTCGCGGCATTCGCACGAGAGGTTGCGTCTGGGAAGAAGCCGACGGCGGCAGTCTGCAAGCGGCTCTACGGCTCCCCAGTCGTGCCCATCCCGATCCCGCTGGCTGAAGGGGAGAGCGAGGCTGAGTTTGAAGCTAAATTCGACGCGTGGCTCGCTACGAAGAGCAGCAAGTCCAAGGACGTGAAGAAGCAGTCGGATCCCGAACGAGAACGGATCGTGCGATACACATACGCGGTGAACCTCGCCAGGGCATACAGCACTACGAATCCAGAACAGCAGACGCTTAATGATAGAGGCCGCGAGTTGGAAGAAGGCGAGGAAGTGGAGGACGGCATGAGGTTATCGACGGCGACGTCAACAACCGGAGGCAGCCACGCCTCGCCCGCGATTCCGGCAGCAGCGAGCAAGACAAGCAGACACGCGGATATGCTGCGGCGGCGTGTGTTGCCACTCGCAGCTTTTGCGCAAGAAGTCGCTGCAGGCAACACCAAGCCAAGTGGTGCCGAGTGCATGCGCCTCTACGGCTCGACGGTCGTGCCCATCCCAGTCCCGCTGGCTGAAGGGGAGAGCGAGGCTGAGTTTGAAGCCAAATTTATTGCGTCGCAGGCTGAGAAGGGCATTAAGGTGGAGGAGCTGAGCAAGCACGCGGATCCCAACCGCGAGCGGACAGTGCGATACACGTATGCAGTGAAGCTTGTCATGGCATTCAACAAGAGTGCCCGCAAGCTCATTAGCAAGGTGGAAGAAAAAGATGAAGCGGGAGACGTCAAAAACGAGAAAACCGGAAAGCAAGGTGGGCGAGAGAATGAGGATCGGCTGTCGCGCGATATACCGACTGCGAAGGTGATCGTGACGCTCGATCAGTACCGAGACGACGTCAAGTCCGAGCGATATGCTAACTTGGGGTCCATGAGCACCAGAGAGAAGATGCGACTATGTGCTTCGTCGGCCGTTCCTATCTTGGTGCCGCTGGCTCCGAGTGAAACACCGCAGCAGTATGAGGAGCGGTTTACTGAATGGCTCAAAAGGAAAAAAGGATTGATATTGGAGGGCCTCCGAGTTCCGACGCTGGAGCGGTATATGCGACCGCAGTTTGCACAATTGAATGGAACAGGCGCAGAGAAGTTCGTGGTGGCGGCTTCGTCTTCCAAGAAACGACCCCTTCAAACCGTCGAAGGGGGTCTACAAAACAAGCCGAAGAAAGAGGAGATACTGGAGAAGATGTTACAAGATACGCCTAAACCTGAAGCAAAAAAAACGAAGCTGGAGGAGGCATTGCAGGGGAAACTACAAGTCGCACCGACCGCCAAGACTGTCAATGACTGTGGCGGTGCAAATTCGGTGGACGAGTGCGGCTTGTGCCAATGTCGGCGGTGTTTGGTACGCAGCATGCAGCTACTTTCGGAGCGGGTTACGGAGTGGGAACAAGACCATTCCAGTGAACGTATAACCGACATGATGGACCTCACGCAAGGCGCAGACGAATCCACTGACGACGAGGATAGTGCCGCTGCTCGGAGCAACCTTCAACATCCACGTATCAACGATGACAGCGTGATCAAGGCTTTGTGTTTGACCTACGACGAAGTAAACGAAGTCATTGCTATGAATGAAAAGGTTCTCGACATCGAAGCAAATCACGTAGCAAGCATCGCACTGAGCACGAACGTACGTGAAGTGACGCGACTGCAACGAGAGAACGACGAACTTCGCGAGCTGATCGAAAGTGAGTACGACCGCCGACGCGTTGCAGTAGCGATGGCCGTGACTTACGCACTTCGCCACAACAAGATCGAACTGATCCGCATAGTTCAAGACCCCAGTGCAAGCGATATCAGCCACGTCCAGCGTTCGATTCACCGTCGCTGTGCAAATGTCGCATCCGAAATCGCAAAGCTGGAGCTCGTACACGAGCAAGATTCTAAGACAACCCTCTCCATCGAAGAGCTCAAGCGCCAGCGCTGGAGGCAGTTTTGCACGTTGGTCCACTTCGACAAGATTGTCCGCAACACTATCAAATCTGTGATTGCTCAGTCCAGCGTGTAAGCGATTTCACTCTCTTGTCCACCTCAGATGACCAGCCCCACATTTACCAAGAAGGCTCCACGGTATATTTTCGCTCAGGCACTTCGTCGGTATGTTAGCGAAGTATCCGAACGTCCCATTTTCCTCCAAACCGAGCCAGGAGTGAAACCTGTCGCAGTTGCCGAACCTACGGTTGAGATCTTCGAACCTAGACTTCTTCCACCGACCGCGTCATCCTTTCGCTAAGATCCACGTGCATCGAGAAACCGAGCAACCATCGTCCAGGATGGAACGTGGCAACAAGCCAGTTAGCATCTCGCTCGAAGCTCTGTACGCGACCAAAGTGGTCTCGCTTGACGAGTTCCAGCGGCTTCTCTTCAGCGGCGAGATCGACAAATCGAAGACCATGAGTGACGCTGAGAAGATCCAACAGTTCGGCTCGACGGTTGTGCCGATCTTCGTGCCGCTGGCACCTGGAGAAACGGAGCAAGAGTACGAGAGGCGATTCCAACAGTTCCTTTTCCGACGCCGCGAAATGTCGCTGAGCGAGCTCCAGGCCACATCGAAGAACCGCACGTCCGAACGCCACTACCGCATAAAATTCGCTGCGGCCAACGCTCGCGGCTACGAATGCTTCCGAGCAGAGCATCTCCCAAGTGAACGTGACGAAGAAGTGTATCGCGGTGAAGCGGATCTCGCCGCATGCCAGGCATGTCAGTGCTGTCAATGTCTCCGTCGAGCGATGCAGTTGATGGCAGAGAGGGTTACGCTGCTCGAGAAACGATCGAACAGCTCGGGCCGTAGTTCCTCCAGCGCTGTCCAGCGGCTCTGGCAAGTGTATGACGCGATCAACGAGCAAATCTTGATAAACGAAAACACCCTCACAGCGTCGACTGCGGCGTTGGCGAGCGAACCGTTTTCCGATATCGGAGATACGACTCGCCTCTTCGATGAAAACCAAGAACTGGAGGAACTGGTTCGAGAGGAACACGGCCGACGCAACGCGGCACTCGCAATGGTCGTTCTCCACATGTGGCGATTCAAGCCTGACGAGTTAAAGCGCATGGTCCACGACGAAGCTGCGAGCGATGTACTTCACATCCAACGCACGAGCCATCACGCGATGGCCAAGATCGCAGCGGAACTCACGTCCACGCAATCTGCGACCAACGTTGACGAGCTCCAATCCAAGATACAACTGTTAGAAACCGCTCGAACGAACCACGTTGCGGTGCTGATCCACTTCGACAGGCACCTGCGTGAACAACTTGGCTCGTTGCTTGAGCGCGTCGACGTCTCCAAAAAGTGAAGCCATCTTGTGATGGGAACGCACAGTTACCTAAAAGAGTATACGGACCTCCCTGACTGGCTTTCGATCATTTGCCGCAACGATGACCGAGCCGTTCGCTGAGCCGTCGCCTCGCGGCGAGAGAAGCGGCCCCAGCAAGCCGCCGCCGGACAAGTACGCGCCTCGGTCACCTTCGTCTCGCTACGTTGACCCCGTGGGCGTCATCGCGTGCTGCCGATCGCCGAGTTCGACGAGGAGCTACGACAAGGCAAGTTGACGTCGGCGCAGAAGATCAGCAAGTTTGGCTCGGAGATCGTGCCGATTCCAGTGCCTCTAGAGCCAGGCCAGTCGGAGGAGGAGTTTGAGCAAAAGGTTTTGGTGTTTTTGTCGAAGAAGAAGATGACGCTGGAAGGTCTTCGGCGCCATCCGGACGGAAATCGCGAGCGACGGATTCGGTACACGTATGCGGTGGACCACACGAGAGCGTGGGCCGAGATGCAGCGGAATCCACCGAAGAACGACCACGAGCGAGCGATCCGCAAGATACTGGAGGAGAATCCCGGCCCCGACGTTAGTGCATTGCCTCGGGAGGCGCTGTATGTCAAGAAGTGTATCCCGCTTGAGCAGTACCGGCTGAACTTGGCGACGGGCAAGTTCAAGAAGCTCCGGAAAATGAAAACTGCGCAGGAGATCCAGTTGTTTGGATCGCCTATGGCGCCGATCTACGTGCCGCTCGCGACAGGTGAGACGTTGGAGCAGTATGAAGAACGATTCGACGCATGGATCCACTCGACGCTTGGTGTGACGCGAGAAGAGGTGGCGAGCCATTCGGATCGATCGCGCGAACGTCTTTTAATGCAAGAATTTGGTGACTTGAATGCGAACGGGGCTGAGCGATTCTATCCCAAGAGGGACCTAAAGGCGGAGGAAGAAGCGAGCAGTCAGGCAAAGAAGGTTAGACAGAAGTCGACAATATGAAGAGGAGCTCTTCAGACTCCACGAGAGACCCATTGCTAAATTCGATTACCTGGAAGGACCCATCAACAGAGTCACTTAGCCACTCAAAAACTGATCAAGTGGATAAAGTGGCCAGTGATATTGAGCTACGCGTTTTACGCGACGAGAGAGACGTAGAGCAGCTCTTGGCGGACTTCGTGGAAGCAAATGAGCTGATCGTGATGAATGAGGACGTCCTGAGGGCAGCAGAGGTGCGGCTTGCGTCCGGTCCACTGAGCGATATTGGTGACATCTCTCAGCGTCAGGTAGAGAATGAAGAGCTACATGAGGTCATCCAAGACGAGGTGATGATCCGTACCCAGCTTTTGTCTCAGCTGATTGTGGCCATGTGGAGGGACGATTCGGCTTCTCTTCGAGCAATGGTCCAGGGCCAATGGATGGGTGATGTCGCGCACATTCAACAAGCGGCATACCGGAAGTGCGCAAAACTCTCCGCTGAAATTGCTGAGAAGCGGAAACAAGCTGCTGCTCTCCAAGCCAAACACCCAGGTGACACCGATTTCACTTCAGAGTATGTGCAGGAAGGAGCACATGGCCAAGTTGGAAGACGATTTCAATAGGCTCGAACGTCAACGAAAGCAATCGTTCACGACACTTGTGCATTTTGACCACTCGTTGCGGCGAGCCGTCAAAGAGGTGCTTTCACAAAGCTAGTTACAAGGTTCAGTGCAGTGGAGCATCCCATCACGCGGTACATATACTCAGGACCCTGTTACCGAATGGCGGAGGTTTAGCGAGGATATGATGAATCTTGCAGACACGGAAGCCGCGAAATAACTGTGCTGCAATTCGTCAAATTTGGTGTGAGATGCGCAGCTCATTACGCGGCATCGAAAAGATGAACCGCTGATTTGGAACCGAAGTGCTGGATGCATTGCGGTCTCTGTAGAGTGGAGTGTTACAATCAGGTGTGTAAGTTCAAATCAGCACCACGATCCACACGGTGCATTCAGTCGAGTTGATTCATGAAGAATGTGTGAACAGGAGCGCATGTTCGTGGAGCTTGTCATGGTTATGTGGCGACACAATGCCGGCGACTTGAAGCGATCAGAACGCAACAGAGCAGCAGAGGCTCCCGTGGGTGCTCGTGGCAATGGCCACTTGCGGCCATCACGAAGAAACGAGAGCTTATTGACTGCCTCAATGGGAATCGATCAGGGCACTCAATGGTGCCATTCGCTGAAGTCGAGCTACCACATCTTGAAGATGAGATCCAGCAACTACAGGATCGACAGTGAAGAGAAATCGAGCGAGCGACGCCGACTTAAAGATCCTCATTCGTGAGAGGCTTCAGTCGTGCGGTTATTGAGACGACCAAGTCCTTTTATTAGTTTTTACCACTCGGTAGACCCTTGGATATCCCCGATCGGGAGCTCTTCGAGTGGGCCTTTACAAGGCAGAAGTCTCGATGGGAACACGTTCGCCAAACGATATTAATTGGAGTGGAAAAGGACCAGCCCGCAAGAGAAGCGACTGATACAGTCATGTCGTTGCCCGCAAAGCTCGCCAGTTCATGACGTAGCTGACGCAAGTCCACGTGAAGGTGCACGAGGCCAATTTATCAGAGCATGGACTTCAGATATATGTGTTGGTGCTTCTGGGATCATGGAAGAATGTAGCCATGTACACTTTCGAAATTTAGCCTTTTTCGGCATCTCAAGAAATATCGAACTGTCGATGGTCGCACGGGACACGACAAACCACAGTCCAAAGCGACGACCACGGCAGCGACAACGCCACCCGCAGAGAAGGATCGAGTCGCGCTGGCCCAGCGCCGCGTGCTGCCAATGGCCGAGTACATGGCCGAACTGCGCCGCCGCAAGCGCTTGAAGTCAAAGCAGCCGCCGCCGAAAGATCTCACGATTCCCGTGCCGCTGAGGCCCAATGAGACCGAAGAGCAATACGAGACGCGCTTCCAAGAGTCGGCAGTTAGGAGACTACGAGAGCGATCCCGATGGGAACTGGGAGCGGTCGGTGCGCATCGCGTTCGCCAGGGGCGAGGCGAAGCGCGTGTCTATGGCCCAGCAATGGGCGAGGAAGCACTCGACCGACGCGGACGACGATGCGCCAGCGCAGCCAACAACACCGGATGTCTCTACTCGAGTGCTCCGGCGCTGCGCACCCGAGCCGATGATCGTCACGTCGCTGGAGGAATATCGAGAAAAGTACTTGGGCGTCAATTTCAACTCGCTCGCGCCGAAGCAGCTTCAGGAGAAGTTCGGTTGCCAGGATGTCCCCGTGCTCGTCCCGCTTGCCCCTGGCGAGTCGCCGGAACCGTACGAACGCCGCTTCATAGCGTGGCTCGAACGGAAGTGTCGCGTGCCACTGGAGCAGTTCGAGAAGCGAACGGACGCTCGTCGGAGACGGAAGTATCGACGGCAGTTTGCCAAACTGAATGGCCGCGGAAAAGTATGATTTGACCCGCCACACAAGGTTCCTGTGCAATCGGTGGCCACGATCCCGCCCACAAATCTGCAGGAGTCGAATCGAGGCAGCTCCGAGAAAGAGAACCTATCAACAGGAGAAGCTGGCCCCTATTGGGATCCTGTGATAGGACAAGATGTCGTTGCCAAACGAAACTTGCCGAAGAAACGCAATGCTCCGTACAGAAGACTCATGAAAGAGACGAATCTGGACAGGGACGACGATCTCTCTGGAGATGATACCGCACCAAGAGAGCCTGTCGAAACGTTTCTCACCACGCTGGACGAGTACCGACAGGGCCAGAGCCTGAAGCAGCTCAGCGAGGAGGAGAAAAGCGATTGCTTCCATCCACCAGTGTTCGTTCCGCTTGCGCCGGGTGAGACGGTTGAACAATACGAGAATCGGTTCCTTGAGTGGCTTCGCGCAGAGTTCGATATGACGCTGGAGCAAGTGCAGAATCACTGCGTCCGTGGCTGCGAGCGCCTGGTGCGTATTCGGTTCGCTGACCTCAATCGTAGTGGCGCGCAGAAGTTCGATCCAACGCGCGAGTTGCACGGCCACAAGCGGTGGAAGCGGATGGCCCACTTACGAGTAGAGAGCTGGAATGGAAGCGCCAGCGGACGGATGACAAGTCGGAGAAGCATGCAATTGCAGAGTTGGGTCACTCGAAAGCATGTCGGTGTCGTCAGTGCCTCGCTCGTGACGTTCACAAACTATCTACTGACACGAGTACGTCGGAGAAGCGAGGCAAGAGGCCCACGTGTAAATCTACCGATCTACGCTCTCCTGATCTGGTAGATCTCACTGCAGACATTAGCAGCGACGCGGTGATGGTGGATGCCGGGTCTCCGATTTCACAAGAGCTTCTTGAGGATCGACTCATGGCCGAGTACGACGAGATCAACGAGCGAGTCGTGATGAACGAAACAGCCCTCGAGGCCTCCGTCGCCCGTTTTCGAAACCAACCGACCCGCGACGCCGCTGAAATGAAGTGCATTCAAACGGAGAATGCCAGGCTGCTGGAGCTCATCAACAAGGAGCGATATCAACGTACGCGCGTGATGGCCGAGCTCGTCTTGGTCATTTACCAGAATGACGTGGACAGGCTGAGACGGTTGGTTCACTGCAACGCAGACGAACATTCGTTGCAGTCCAGTAAAGACGGCCAGTTCGACTTCTTCGAGCTGTCGACGGCGATCTTCAAGAAGCGAAAGCTCCTCACCTCGCTCGAGAAGCTCCAGTGCCCGGGCACCGCATCGTCGACCGTCGCTGAGCTCGCGCATCTCCGCGAGGAGATCCGCCTCCTTCGCGAACGCCAGCGCCGAGCCGTCGAGTCGATGGTTCAATCCACCGCAGAGCTACAAAACCTCCTCCACGAGAGACTTTCGTCCTGAGTTGTCACCCACATAAATGTTGAGCCATGACAAACTAGGATATCCGCACTTAGCTCGAACTTGCCCATCACAAATTACCGCCGTCGGAGAACCACCGTCGCTGGATGCCGCGCTACTCCGGCGCCGCGTGTATATAGCCGAGATGGGCGCGAGGAAGCTGACCAAGAAGCAGCGCCTCGCCAAGTACGGTGCGACCGTGGCGCCCAACCCTGTCCGACCCGCCGCCAGGAGAGAACGTGGACCACTACGAGCGTCGCTTCCTCGCGTGGTTCGCGGGGAGCCACCCGGGCCAGCGCTTCGAAGATCTCTGCAGAGAGGCACATGCGCTATGACTTTGTGCGACAGCAGGCGGAAGATCTCGTGCGGCCAAAGCCTACCGAATGGTGGGCACCTCCTGCGGACGTCTCGGTGGTCAGCCGCGGACGTGACCCGATCGTCGCCGTGGCGCTGGCAAAGTAGTAATACGTTCAGGACTTCATGGGCAAGAACGAGAAGAGGCTGGCGCTCTCTTGGTTGCTCGCAAGTGGCGATCTTCGCGCCGGGGGAGTCGCCGCTATCTCTCGTGCGAACTTAATGGGCAGGTGACGTACTTTACGGAGGGGCACGCGACGTCCAGTTCTTGAGATGACGGGGCCTAAGCACGGCTTCGTGCGCGTGAACGGCATCCTGCAGCCGCCGCGCGACGTCATGCTGCGGCGGCGCGTGCTCTCGATCGAGGGATTCGCGCAGGAGCGGCGCCGCGGGAAGCTCTCGCCGAGCGAGCGCACGCGGCTCTTTGGCTCGACGACGGCGCCGATCCCCGTGCCGCTCGCGCCGGGCGAGACCGAGGACGCGTACGAGCGCGGCTACCGCGCGTGGGCCGGCGAGCAGCTCGTCGATTCGTTCGCGGACA
The DNA here is from genome assembly GCA_023335855.1 of Pythium scleroteichum. Lineage (NCBI taxonomy): Eukaryota > Oomycota > Peronosporomycetes > Pythiales > Pythiaceae > Pythium > Pythium scleroteichum. The sequence goes on from JAADVR010000111.1 coordinate 24,163, forward strand.
GCGCGAATCCGAACCGCGAGCGCGCGTCGCGGTCGTGCTTTGCGATCCTCCGTCTCAACAACTACATTAAGAACGGGCAGTTACAGCCTCCCAAACAAGAGAAGCCTCCCAAGCAGCCAGTTAACGTAACGAACCCGACGGAGGCCAAGCTGGAAGGCCCACAGACGGACAAGGGACACTCGCGCGAGGTGCTAAACGCGAGCAAGGTGGTGGGGCTGGACCAGTTCCAAAAGTTCATGGAGGACGGCACACTGGACAAGTACCGCGCCATGGATGCGGCCGAGTGCATGGCGCAGTTCGGAGCGCCCATCGCGCCGGTGTTTGTGCCGCTGGCGCTTGGCGAAACGATCGAGCAGTACGAAGACAGGTTCACAGCGTGGCTCGAGCACAAGTATGATACGACGCTGGAAGAGGTCTGGCCAAAGCTTGCTCGAGAGAGAAACCTGCGTCTCTATTTCGCTACGCTCAACGGCAAAGGCTTCGAGAAGTTTGTTCCGGCGCGGAAGACCAAGCGGGTGCGGGAGGAGAAACCGAAACCTGAGGGGCCAGTGAAGAAGTCGAAGCTCAGTGAACGCGTGCCGACTAGTAGGAGATCAATGGAAGCGTGCGCGGGCCAGTCTTCGTTGGAGGGCTGCACAACGTGCCGATGTCGTCAGTGCCTGCTGAAGGGGATCGGGCTTTTGGCGAAGAAGATCTCCGGGCTCGATGCGGCACAACTGCGTCGAGACTGTGCGTGCGAGCCCGAGAGACGCGTGCAATCGCCTTCCAAGGTTGTGGACGTCTCGAGCGACGAAGAAGCGGCTTCTGTGAATAAAGTTTTGGGCGTTGATGCCACTGAAGAGGTATTGCAACGCAACTACGACGAGATCAACGAGCAGATTGTGATGAACGAGAAGGCCCTGGAGGCGTCCGTGGCTCGCTTAGCGAGTGAGCCTGTTGTGGGCATTGAAGAGATGAGCCTTCTCCAGGACGAAAACGAGGAGTTCCGCGAGTTGATTCTTGAGGAATACGGCAATCGAACGGCTGCATTGGCAGTGCTGATACTGTACAGGACTCGCCGCGGTCCCGAATCCTTGACAAAGCTTGTCGCCGATGAACGTGGCGGCGATGTGCCCCACATCCAGCGATCAAGCCACCAAAAATGTGCCGAGCTCGCGGGCTTGATCGCCGAGAAGCAAGCCCAGCGTGAAGCCACGTCCGCCGACCAAGTAGGGAGCGAGATCCACCGACTATGCACGCTTCGCCAGCGAGTTTTCACGACACTTATCCATTTTGATCAACACCTACGGCAGATGCTGCAGTCGCTTCTGGACCAAGTCAACTCGCGCGATGCTAAAATCGGCACTTGAGAGGAGATTCTTGATTTGGCTCTCGAGGCGTGGCCTGTCCCGCGATGAGCTTTGGGGGACTCCAAACGATGAAAGACCCTACAGCATTCTGGTTGCGATGATCAAGACCAGAGCGTACGCTCAGCGCCACCTCACAGGCGTCAAGCGTGTCAGGATGCGGGGTGGCGCCATCAGCGAAGAAAGCGAGGTCTACGACGATAATAGCGACGGTGAAAACGAGGAGCCTCCTTCGAAGAAGCATTGTACGGAAGACGGTGTAAGAGTTTCCCCGTCGTCTTCATTTAGGGCTGTTTCCGACTCCTAGGCGTACTTGGCTTGCGGCTGTCGCAGGTGTCTATCGGAGTGGCTAGGTCGACTCACAGATCGGGTGGCCATGTCCTCATCCGGGGTCTTTAGGCCGTTATTCAAATTACGTCTCTCTTACAACTCCGTCGAAAGAACCAAGGCGACGCAGCTGAGCGACAAGCAGCCTGTGCAGACACGGGTGACGATCCGATCGAGCAGCAACATACAACGAAATCAACGAGTCGGTGGTCGCGAAGCAGCGTCGCCTGGCCGAGTCTGAGGTCGAGGCCCCGGTCCTGAGCCACAAAGACAAGCAAGAGCTGATGGGCGTGCTCCGAAAACGACATGGACCACCGCGATGCTGCTCTGGCCATACTCCTCGTCTACTTGTGGCGCTGCCGCCCAGAATACCTGACCGAGCGTATCCAAAATGCGTCACCACAGAGGTGACCCATGTGCAGAGAGCCTACCACCTCAAACTCCATTGCTTGGCTGTCAATGAGGGTTGCTTACAAGCACAGGCCGCTTCACTCAAGCGATAGCTCGACCGCGTGCTCAGCGAACCACTGGACCCACGAGACAAGGACTCTGGTAATGTTGAAGTTGGCCGTATCCAGAAGCTCCAGAAGCTGGGCGAGGAGCTCACGCTATTGCAATTTGGCAGCCACGGGTGAGACCTCGTGGGTACCCTTCTGAGCGAGATGTAGCGAGGAGAGACGTCTTTGGTGGTACCATGTAGCGTCCTCCACTGATACGACAAACAAAACAGAGTAACCTCCTTGTTGGGATGGGCGTAACCACTTGAACATGATCAGCGGATAGACTCATGTCAGTCAACGCTAACGCAGAGGACTAAACGTCGATGATAGATCCATGGCGGAGAACGAACAAGCACGTTCACGCGAAGCGACAGGTAAATTACGGACGAGAAGTGAAAAAACCAAGCAACTTCAGTTTCGTGGTAGGGGGCTCAAGTCGCCATTACGCGAGAACTCGACGGGTCGAATTTTTTAGTCGAAATCTTCCCAGCCGACACATCCCATCAGCAGACGCCACTCCAGCTGGTGTTGACTGCGGGGTGCGGTTCAGTCTGGAAGCAATTTATTCACGCTCTCATTGGGTGAATTATGCATACACCTCAAGAACCCGAACCGTACCCCACTCACTTCCATCACTCATCATTTGGCACCGAGTAGGGAGACAGGGGGCCGCTCGCGAAATTCAGCCAATCACCTGCACGGAAGAGGCTACCTACGATTTTAATCGTTAGAGGGTTCAGGGTATCGACCCCTTCCCCTCGTCCCCCTGTGTGAAATATTTCCGGCGTGTCTGCATTTTTAACGTATTTTATGTCGTGTCGCAGACCGCCTGGCTGGAGTTGGTTCCCCACCCACGGGTTTCTCGCCTACAGTCGCTAATACCCCCGTTGAGTGTATGCCCCAGCCCGCTTCCCCGGGCGAGGAGGCGAGGGCCATGGGGGACGACTGCCGCGCGGCGGCGCTCGAGAGCACGGCCTCGCGCACGCTCACGACCCACTCGTCTCCGTGCGACGTCAGCGACGAGGAGGAGCTCGTGCTGCGGCTCCACGACGCCAAGATGACGCTACCGGACCACTACAGCTACCAGAGCGTCGAGACGCCGCGCGCCGTGGCTATGGCCGAGCGCGCGAGTATCCGCTCCATCCAGATCCAGATCGAGGGCGCGCCGGCCCCGCGGCGGCTCTCGGGCGACTTGGCCGCGGCCAAGCGCCGCAACTGGTGCGGCCGCCGCGTGGGCGACAAGGCCAAGACGGGCTTGCGCCGCGGGCTCTGCGACCTGCTCGTGCCGCTGCTCGTGGTCGTCGGGCCGCCGGCCGTCGTGCTCGTGCTGCTGCACTTTTCCGTGGCCTACACGATGCTCTTTGTGCTCAACGTGACCGTGGCGCTCGCCGGGTGGGAGTGGAGCTGGTGGAGCTTCCGGATACGACAGAGACTGCTCGTGCCGTTCGTCTACGCCGAGACCAGCACGACCTTGGACCGCAACGCCAGCGCCGACGAGTTCCAGGACAACATGCTCAACCAGGAAGTGCTCGCTATCAAGAAGATCACCGCCAAGTGCGGCGGCAGGAAGTATGTCGCCGCCTCTGCAGTAGCCATTCTGGTAGGCGCGGCCGTCGTCGGCATCGTCGCGGCCTGCGCCGACTGGATCATCCCGGAGAAGAACTCCGCCATCGGACGACGAGTGCTGATCAGCAGCACCGCCACAGGTATGCTCTCGGGGGTCTTCTGTGCATGCCTCACGCCCAGCCTCGCCGACTCGTTCATCCTTATCGTGTACATGGCGTGCTTCGTGGTCTCGAGTTTGAACTCGTTCCTCGCACACCACGAGCATCTCGTGCACGACCCGGAGCTGCTGGATGCGCTGTACGTGCTGTTGGTCGGCGCCTGCGCGATCGTCGTGGCGCGGATCGTCTCCAGCAAAGAAGTGATGGAGAGCACCATGATGGCCATGCTCGATATCCTCGGCCTCGCGTACCTCGTCGCCCCCATGATGGCGATGGCCGACTTCTTGGGCCACCCCACCGTCAAGGACTACGGCGACGTCGTGGGTACGTTCTTCGTCGTCGTCAGCGCCGCCGAAGCTGCCTACTGGCTCAACGCGACCATCAAGGAGAGGTACCCGCACTTTCTACAGAATTGTCAGCGCCCGCTCGTGAAGAACGTGTCGAAGACGCTTGGGGTGGAGAGCCTTGTGCTCTCGTTTACGTTCGGTATCGTAGGCTCGATCATCTCGGTCTTATGCTTCCACGGGTACATTATCGAGTGGCAAGACGCCCTCGTGTACCTCGGTTCGATCTTCATGTCCCAGTTCTGTCGCCTCGCGGTCGAGTCGATGAAAGCGATGGCCAAGTTAGAAACTGCCAAGTACCAGCCCTGGGTCGGGGGGATTGTGGAGCTGATCAACCCGTACCTGCTCGCGATGATCGTCTTCCACCCGTATGTCAAGGCACTGATCAAGAAGTAGGCGCCACATCTCATAGCTCACGCTCATATTTATTTATCAGGTTGTCAGATGTCATGCGGCCCAGCAGCGTAGCAGTATAATATATAAGCTACGAGATGATTGACTGCGAAACAAAACCAAGAACCTTTGCAGCCCCCTCACTCCGCGTCGTCCTCCTGGCCATCCGATTCGTCTTCTGCCTCTTCTCGCTGTCGCTCAAGCCGTTCTCGCTCACGTGCTCGCAGCGACTCGGCCGCCTTGAACACGCCGTTGGTCTGCTTCTTGCAGTTAAAACACCGAGAAGACTTTTTGAAGTGCTTGAGCGCACACTTTTCGCAGAAAAAGTGGCCACAGAGGGTCTCCACGGCGTCTTTGAACGGCTCGCGACAGATCGTACACGCAAACTGGCCGCCGGTCTCGTCGTCCTCGTCGTCGCTGTGGATAACGTACTTGTCTGGGTCGTCGTCGTCGTCTTCGTCCACACCTCCCTTGGCGTCCAGCCCCTGAGCGAGCCGCTGCTGCTTCTTTTTCTCCTTCTCGGCGTACTCGCGTTCGATCTGCCAGCCGCTCTTGTAGTCGCCGCGGTCGTGGAGGAACTTGCAGCTGTCGCCGTAGCCGCAGAAGCCCGTCTCCTTGTAGTCCTTGCAGATGTCGGGCTGGTAGTCGAAGCGAGAGATCGCTCGCGCCCACGTCTGCGCACGGATCGGTCCCTGCGTCCTGTGCAGTAAAGAGTTAGCTCAACCCATCCAAAGAGGATGTCCTTGACGCTCTACGTACCCAGTGTACTTATTCATGCCGATCTGGGCCTCGTTCTTGGTGATGTAGTTCTTGTATCCGGCCTGGCCCTTGTAGACCTTGCCGCTCTCCTGCTCGGCCGATCCGTCGGCGTTGGCCTTGATGTTGCGCTCCATGATGGCGCGCGCGTCGCGGTCGCGCTCCGTGTCGATTTGGTTCTCGTACGTCGCGTCGCCGGCGTACTTTTTGGGCACGATATCGCGCTCCGACTCGATCTGCCGCGCCTCAGCCACGACGTTCTTCACGCGCTTGCCCGCGCCCGTCTACAGCTCGCCCCATGAGCCTCCTCTCCGCCGTCCACCCGCAAGCGGAGAGGAAACGTACCGAAAAGATGTTGACTTTGCGGCGGTCGCTCGCGGCCGGCAGGACGACTTCGTCGTCGCTTCCTTCGCGACCACCGGCGCCAGTGCCGGAAGGCTTGGATGCGCCATCGTCGTCGTCCTCAGCGACACGGCGGCGCTTGTTCTTGTTGGCCTTCGGCGCGCGCGTCGCGAACATAGCCCGCAAAAAAACGTTGCTTCGCCAACTTGATCCAGTGAACAGCTCTAGGGCATATACTTCGTTTTAGTGACATCCAGTACTGACATGGCTGGGATCGCAGATCTCGATCTTTATGTCTCGCTCAGCAGCGTGACCACGAGCTCTCGCACATGAGCGTCGAAGTGGACGAGCGTCGCGAGCTCTCGTCTCCGTGCGACATGGATCTTAGCGACGGACTCTTCCGCCGCCGTGAGCTGGCTGCCGATCTGCTGGAGCTTTGACAACCGTCCTTTCTCACTGTCCTCGTGAGTCTCGGTACGCTCACTGAGCACGGCGTCGAGCTGCAGCTTTAAGGAGGCAGCCAGAGTCTGCAAGTGGCTCAGCTCCAGAGCCAACGTATGGCATTTGAGGTGGCAGGCTCGCTGAACGTGGATCACGTCTGTCGCGCTGGGCGTCGTGACTCGCTCACGAAGCTCCTCAGGTGCATGGCGCCACATGTACACAAGGAGCATGGCCATCGCAGCGTCGCGGTGGTCCATCTCGTCCTCTATCAGCGCCCTCAGCTCCTGGTTCTCGTCCTGGCTCAGAGTGGCCTGCTGGATGTGGTCCGAGGACATGTCCTCGAGCTGTACAGCCGAGTGCTCGAGCACTCGCTGGTTCATGACGATTCGATCGTTGATCTCATCGTACTGAGCTTGCAGCTGCTGCTCGATTGGATCGTCGATGGACGCCACACGACAGGTCTCTCGCTGCCTCCTACTTCTGATCAGGGATGTGACCTGCAGCATCTTCGCCACATCCACGCCTTTAACCTCTCGGACTGGAGGAGGCGCCGTGTCGGTGTCGCGCGTGAGATCCATGACAGGCTTGGCTGTTCCGTTCGCCACGACCGGAGCGCTCTGCTGCAGCTCCGCAACCGCTCGGACGAGCCGACTCGTACATCGCAGGAGGCACTTGCGGCAGCCACACGCGAGATACGCTTTCGGCACGGCTGAATCGTCCGAGCCCACGGGCGGAGGCGTGAACGAACAGCGCGTGGGGAACTGGAGCGCCTTGTCCACTCGCTCGGGGGTTGGCTCGACTGCCACCGGGGCACGAGCACGATGCGGTGGTTCGGCTGCCGAAGAGTTGTGGGTCTCAGCAACATGGCGCGCATCGCCCACTCGCTGGAGAACGCTGGGCTTGGAGGCGGCCGGCGAAGCCAGCTCGACCTCCCTGGGCGTTGGAACTGGGGGCATTGGGATCTTCCCCGTGAGTCTCTTCCGAGCAAACATTATGCGCATCGAACGTTCCGTGTTAGGCTCGTCGGCGAGGCGGCGCAGATCCATCGTCGCCGTCGACTGGTAGGCGAGATACTTCATCTCGTACTCATTAACCGTCTCGCCCGGGAACAGCGGCACCGGGATCGGCTCCGTGGCCGTACCGTATCGCTGCCTGCGTTCCGCCTCCGTGAGCTTCGGCCCCTGTGCCTCCCGACGGTACTCGCCCACAGTGAGCACTCGTTGCCGAAGCAGGATATCTGCACTCAAGAGAGTCATGTCGCGGCGTGTCCGCTTGCTCCCGTCGTCCAGGTCGTTCTCGCTGTCCTCTGCGTCTTCCTCGAGCACCACGCGGCCGCGCTTGCTACCAACGGCCGCGGCACGGCTGGCTGGGTCTTTCATCCAAGCCGTTGTCTTGTGGATCGCAAACGACGTGCGCAGGCTGCGCTCTTTGTTTGCGTCGTGCTGGACGTCGGCCAGCGCATAGCCCCGCTCGCCCAGCCACCGCTCGAAGCTCTGCTCGTGCTCGCTCTCGCTCTCGCCCGGCAGCAGCGGCACCGGGATCGGGATCGTGTTGCCGCCGTAGATCCGGAGCCGGTCGGCGGGCGAGAGCGACGCGTTTCCCCCGCGACGCAGCTCGTTCGCGTGCTTGGCGATCGGAAGCGGGCGCCGCTTGAGCAGAAGACTGCGTCCACGCGCCGAGCGGGCCGCCGAGCCCCGGGAGTGGCCGTCCTGCGACGAGGAGACGCTCGCAGTGTCGCTGTAGCCCACGAAGCGGCTGGCGCGAGGCGGCAGCTCGTTGGTCTCCATGGCCTTCGCGAGAGAACGCGGCCAGGGGTCACTCGGCTAAGTACGACCATCTTGAATCGAGCCAGTGAATGGCTACAGGGCACCCGACTAAGTACGGAAGCGATCATGGTTAGGACTCGATCAAGAGCGTCTCTACGAGCTCGCGCACATGGGCGTCGAAGTGGAGCAGCGTCGCGATCTCTCGCCGCCTCGCAGCGTGGAGAGAAGCGGTCTCGTGCTCGGTGCGAGTGAGCTCCTGGCCGATGCTCTCGAGCTTCCCGAGGCGAGAGGCCTCGTGCTCCGTCTCAGCTGACTCGCCAGTCAACACGTCCTCGAGCTGCTTCTTGAGCGTCGCGACCAGCGTCCGCTTCTGGGACAGTGCGGTTGCAATATTCCGAACTTTCGAATGGCACACTCGCTGGACGTGGGGGACGTTCGACGCCTGCGGACTGCTGATCCGCTGTGCGAGCTCGTCTCGCTCGTTCCGCCACATGTAGACAGCGAGCATGGCGAGCGCCGCGTTCCGGTGGTCCATTTCGTCTTCGATCACGGCCTCCAGGTCCTGAGCGGCTTTCTGGGTCGGCGAGGCCTCTTCGATACGATCCACGGGGGTTTCCTGAAGCTGAGCCGCCAGGTTCGCCACAGCGAGTTCGTGAAGGCCGACGCGAGAGTTGATTTCACCGTACTGCGTCTGGAGCTGCAGCTCGATCGGATCCTCGCGGGATGCAGTTTCCAGAGTCCGGCCTGCCGCAGCTTGAGGATTCCGCCGGCTTTTCATGAGTGACGTAATCTGTACCATCTTCGATACGTCGATGCCCTTCGCCTTCGAGTCTTTGGGTAATTCCGTTGCTGCTGGTGGGACTGAACGGACCGGAGCTTGTTCCAGCGCCTCGATTCGATCGACGATTCGAGAAGTGCACTTCAGCAGGCAGTCTTGACAACCACAAGATATGAACGCTCGCAGCATATCCGCTGCACTAGAGCCCTTCTCGGGAACTCGAAGCGAGCACACGATTGGCACTCGTCGTGACTCGGCAGCACTGCTCGTAACAGGACCTTGGCTCATCAGCGTTGGCTCAGCAATGGGCTCGGCCTTGATCACTACGGGTTCCTCCTTCTTCGTGTCGGTTTTTGTCCGCAAACTTGTGATGATTTCACGTGCATCTTGGGCGGGGCCAGGTTTGATGTCGACAATCACGCGCCTTTCGCTGTCCTCGTCAGTCTCGCTTATCCGATTCATTGAATCATAACTAGCAGCAAAATAGTCCGTCAAGCGGCTTCGCGCAAACTTTATACGAGCCGAACGTTCAGCGTTGGGCCGTCCTTCAAAAATGACGGGATCCACCATCAGCGACCGGAGAAACGCGTGCTCGTACTCATCGATCGTTTCGCCTGCGAAAAGCGGAACGGGAATGGGCGCGACGGTTGTGCCGTAGCGCCGTTTCACGTCCGTTCGGGTCAGTTTCATGCCGCGATCCCGCTCTTCCTCAGCCTGATATTGCTCTATGGAGACGATGCGCTTGCGCAGGAGCAGCTCTGCGCCAGGAACATTGGACGGATCGTTCCGCCGTCGCTTGACTTGGGATCGCCAGTCCATATCATCATCCACTTCATTGGCCTCGCCCCCGTCGTCTTCCTCGACCTCTTCGTCTTCTTCTTCGTCATATTCGTCGCTCGAGGCCTCCTCTTCCCCTTCGTCCTCTTCTTCCTCGTACTGATCTCGACGGCGCTTTCCTCTCAGTCTACCATTCACGAGACTCCCATTATCGTAGCGACGCACTTTGAACCGCGCAAACTCCATCCGCAGCCGCCGCTCATCGGCCACGTTCACACGTTCAATGTCGATGCGGCGGCTCGAAAGCCATCCGAGGAACCGCTTCTCGTGCGAGGCCTCAGTCTCGCGCGGCTCAAGCGGCACGGGGATCGGCACGGTAGGTGTGCCGAACTCTTCAATGCGCTTGTTCTCCCCCCAGCGCTCGGGCCCGCCGTGCACCAACTCGTCGGCGTACTCGTGGATGGTCAGAATGCGGCACTTGAGAAACGGGTTCCCGTAGGCGCGACGGCCGCGCGACTCGGACGACGACAATGCATCACTAGCTGGAGCTCGCGTAGAAGGCCTCTTGGAGCTGGTCGACCGGCCCGAATGGCGCGGCGGCATCACGAAGTCGTCGATTGCACTCATGGCAGAGCCATCAATGCTGCACCTTCGCTTGTGGCAGAAACGAAGAACAAACGGAGCTGCTCATAAGTACGCATCGAACCTAGAATATGGCTACATTTTTCCTTGTCTCTCAAAGATCGCCACGGGTTCTCTTTTCGATGGCAAGCAGTTTGCTCGTGAGCTCCGCGACACACGCGTGGAGGCATCGATTGCAGCCGCAGTCGAGCCGCAAGGGCACGGTCGCGCCGTCTCCGCCAGATTGACAAGGTCGATTGCTCTCTGACGAGTCGCAGACCTCCCCACTCTCCGGTGACGACAGCTCATTACGGCCCGAGCGATTACGGCCCGTAGCTGTCGAGTCCCGAGAAGCGAACCGCTCGATGCCCTCAACGTATTGTCGCGCAAGCAGCGTGCGTCGATTACACACACTGCGATGGTCTTGCAGCATGGCGAGGGACTCGCCGGGAGAAAGCGCCACGGCGATGGGCATGTCCGTTGCATGGAGGAGCTGGAACTTGTCTTCGAGTGAGAGCGTTGAGTAGTTTATCGTGGCGATCTCGTGCTTGTAATCCTCCAGACTCGTCAATCGCGTGCGGTACATCACGTGTCGAGGCGATTTGGCCGGGTAGGGAGACTGGCTTCGCGTGCATCGGCCGCGTTGACGGTCCCGGCTTTGACTTCGGCTGCGGCTACTACTTCTGCTTCTGCTTCGGCTTCGGCTCCAGCTTCGACTTCTCCTTTTGCCTCTATTTCGACTTGTGTCTCGGCTTCGGTACCGACTGCTTGGTCGGCAGTCGTAGCGGCTCTCAAATCGGCGGTTTGAACTGTGGCCACGGCACTCGTCCATGCTGCAGCGAAGATCTGAAAGTGAAAGCAGCAGCAGCTGCTTCTCAACCAGCGCTCGCCTGCGTTCGACAAAGCACTCGTCACGCCCAAGGTTCCCCACCACCCGGAATCATTGCCTTCCCGCTGGGACGGGGAAATGTTCTTCCGGTCAGACCCGCACAATCTTGGAGAATATGACGCGACCAGCTGCTCATCTCGTACCAGTTTGGACATGCGACGGAGAGTTCCTTCCAAGGAAGCTCAATTGTTCTGTATGCAGCGATCTCTCTATGAACGAAGCGCGATTCTCGGCGACTGCGCGTCGTCATCCAGTGTAAGATCCACGACGCCACGCGACGTCTTGGTCGTTCTCGCCTTGGAATCGATCTCTTGGAGTCGCTCGTCCATCAAGCCCATGGCCGCGAAGAGGCAGGGCGAGCACCCGCAGTCCAAGTGCGCAGTGATCGCGACAGCAGGCGATGCACCACTCAGCGGGTTCTTGATCACACAGGCGCTTGGCCGTTGAACGCCACTGGCCGTCGGGCTATCACTTGTGTCGGGCTTTTGCTCTCGAGATCCGGAGGTAGTGGCCTCCTTCTTGGCTTCGGGCTTCCGCTCACGCGTCTCAGCTTCCTCTCCACGTCGTCGCTTGGTACTCTCTCCCTCGTCATATCTTTTCGTATCCCGTGACTTGGACCTCGACCGGGACCTGGACCTGGATCTGCTCGATCGGGACTTCGAGGGTGACCGCGACCGCTCGGCGCGCGATCGAGATCTCTTGTAGCGACCTTCCCACTCTTCGTACCGCTCGACGCCGTCGGCGTTGGCGTTCGCAAACGAAATGCGCTTCGCTCGCTCCTCGTAATAGTATTCTTTGCGCAATTCGTCCAAGTCGTCGCCACGGCGGCGCAGCCAGTCGCGGAACCGGTCTTCGTACTCGTCCATGGTCTCGCCCGGCGCGAGCGGCACGAAGATGGGCATCGTCGTGGTGCCGAACATCTCGATCTTGTCGCGGCGCGAGGGGTTGGCGTACTTGCCCGCGCGGTGGTCGGCGCGGTACTGGTGAAGGTCCACGGGCTGCTGCATGAACATGTACGGGACGGTCGACGCGGTCGTTCATCATGGGCGGATGTACTTGCAGAATAGGGACCATTGTTCATGAATAAGTTCGCAGGCGAAGGTTAAGTACGCACTGCAAGCTGACTTGGCGCAGACTAGATCTGCCTGAAGTGGTTGCCCCTCCGATCGCGACGGACAGGGCTCTATGCACACGTGTTGGCAGCGACATCTCACTGCTATGCTGCAGGCTGCTTCCTCCTCGGACGACGTCTCCATCGGACGTAACGAGAGAAAGATACCACATTATGCAAGTGAGAATGGATCGATTGTGCTTTTATTCGTCATGAATCAAATGCAGCGGGGGCCGAGTCATTCGAGTGCGGGCGCCGCTTAGATGGCGCTGACCTGCTTGAGGAGCGGCTCGAGCTTGCCGGCCTTGTGGAGCGCCTGGATGTCCGAGTTGCCGCCGACCGACTTGCCGTTGATGAACGTGTTGGGCACCGTGTGCTGGCCTGCAGAACCACACAATCACAGCATGAGCACATCACCTTCTAACTACCTCCTAATGACTCGCTCAAGAGGCTCGCACCGGTGATGGACTGGATGGCGCTCTGGAGATCATCGCCGTCCGAGACCTGGTCCAGCTCCACGAGCTGGTACTTGGCGCCGAGCTCGCGCAGCAGCGACTTGGTGGCCGTGCAGTACGGGCAGTAGCTCTTGCTGTAGACGACGACGCCGTTCGACGCGACCTGGTCCTGGACGATCTCCTTGGCGCTCGGCATGGTAGCTGGGGGAAGAAAAGAGTAGGAGACTTGTTTGCTAGTCGGCAAAATGGGGAACGATACCGAAGTGGATGGAAGCTCCTTGAGCAGCTACAACCACCTATGATTGGTGGAAATATCACACCAATAGCTGGATGATTCGCTAAAAGTCAGCAATTCGCGGATTTGGATTGGATGAATCTGGGTCTTGACAGGATGATGATGTCATCACGCGAGCAGATCCCATGTCCGCGGTTTACGAAAGACCAGAAGCCTGTTTAGATCGTCGGAGACACGCCGCCGCGTGCGATCGCCGCGCTGGCCGTCATCATCGATCGCCGTGTTGTTCGCGAGGACGCTTTTCGGCGACGCGCTTCCGTTGTGGAACAGTACTGTGAGTAATACTGTCGCTCCTCATGAGGTCTATGTGGAATTGAGTTCGTCACTTTGCCCGCAGGCAAAATGGAGTAATACCGGTACACTCTCGGTAAATCTCCATCACCTGTTGACCATCATTCTTCGTCCTCTTCAAGGGACACCCCAAGCAGCGACGATGCGACCATGAGTCAGGAGAGCTTCCCGCTGCACCACCGCGGCGTCCACGTGCCCGACCACCTGCAGCGCTTGGAGCTCGTCGCCACAGGCGGAAGTCCGCGGCCCCGCGCTGGCGGCGGCGGCGCGTCGTTCCGCGCGCTGGAGCCGCCGCAATCGCGTCGCGACCTCATCCACCGGCGAGATGACAGCGAGCCGCAACTCGCGGCGTTCTTCGGGAACCTCTCGGTGTGGGTGGGCCACGCCATGAAGTCGGCGACTGCCCATGCTGGGTACGAGAAAGTGCACCTGTACCTGACCATCTTACGGGTCGTCGTGGACGAGGTCGCGCCGCACGACGCGCTCAAGCGAGTGATCGAGAATGTGGAGGCGTACGTCACGTACCTCAGCTCACGTCTGGAAGAGTTTCCGTTGCAGAGTCCCACAGCAGATACCCAGCCCAAGCGTCCGCTCGCTCGGCCTCAGATTGATCTGGCTGGCTCGCTTGTGGGGTCGCCTCGATCGACAGGAAGTGTACTCTCGCCCCGTGTGATGCGCGCCATGGCCAAGGAAGTTGAGAAGGAGGCGGCACTCAAGTCCCCACGAATTACGACACGACGGCCGAAGAAGATCATTGAGCTCAGCGACCACGAGGAATCCATCTTGGAGATTGCGCTCTTTTATAAGGAGGTCGTGGCCCAACTGTATTCGATGAGGCAGACTGGGAAGAGGCATGCCAAGAAGAACGATACAGACACACTGACCCACCGGTGGCTGCTGTTCTCGATCGAGAAGCGCACGCGAGTGCTCAAGAAGATCAAGTCCAAGATCACCAAGCAGCTCTTTTTCCCGCCACCAACGCCTCCAGGCACCGTCCCGCCAGCGACTCCATCAGGGACCCGAACCACAACGACGCAGCCGACTGTGCCAGGAGCTCTGCATCTCGAACTCGGCAGCTACTTCTCGCTCATTTCGCTCTGTCTTCAAGAGACAACCCGCCGAATTAACGTCTTCTCGGCCGAGTTCGCTAATTTCGTGTGGAGTGTGCTGACGCAGGACACGCTCCGTGTTATTGAATCCATGTTCGATGAGGTACTTGTCCGGCAACGACTTGCCCAGGAAGAGCTTCAACAGCTCAAGATGTCTCGCACCAGTGTGTGCGAGAAGATCGCCCACTGCGAGCAGGAGATCCAGCGGCTTCAGGGCCAGAACATGCGTTCTCTGGCTGTGTGGGAGCTCGAGAGGCAGGAAATGACCATGCTGGAACAGGAGGAAGAGTGGCACGGCAACTGCAAGCCGCTCATTCTAAGTAGCCTGCGTTGCTTGCAGAAAGAAGTCCGTGTAGCAACGTGGCTCCATATTCATTCGAAGACTGCCGACGAAAGCGACGACAACGAGACCTCCACGGCAATGCCTACTGAGCAGCAGCTCGCGTCGGTCGATTATCGCCGCCTGCCGCTTGGCGCTGCGCTGCTCCACACAAAGCTTCGGCCGCGAGTCGAGTACATCGCGCATCTGCTCGTCCTGTGTCGCAGCTTTTTGCATCTCCACGAGAAGCGAGAGCTTCGCGAGGTCATGGAGTCGACGTCGACGGACCCTCGATGGTCCGAGCCACACGTAAGAACCTCTGTTCAATCCGACATGCACGACAGCCATCTCGCTATCCCCGCGACACCACAGCATCCGCACGCGAATGCGATGGAACGGATCTCAGTCGATGAGCTGCTCACGCTGAAAGACATCAATAACGCCCTTCGAGCCATCGAAGAGCTTTACGTGTCGGTGAACGGGTCCGGAGACCACTCCAGTTCTCCAACGACCCTATTGACCGCGGGTCGCAACGTCGCCACGCAGTTCCCGGTGATCGGTTCGGGCGACTCGCCTTCTCCGCATGGATTCTTACGATCGCTGTCCTACTCCACCGTGGCGGCCGGGCGACTCGCCAACGGCCCGGCGTTTATTCGCTCAGGCAGGCGCCGAAATGCCGAGCTCGTTGTCGCACATGCGCCCATGGGGAGTGGGCGGCGGCGTGGAAGTGCTACAACGCTGAACGAGGAGGACACCGGACCGGTCCAGCCGCTCATTCGGCTCCACAAAGCTGTAACGAAGCTGCCACGTCACTTAGCTGGGGTGCTTGTGCTCCCGCTGCTGCAGAGCGAGCTGTTTCCACCCGAAGACAGAGCGTCAATCGTCGAGGCGCTTACGAAGGACGAGATCCTCGCTAGAATCCAGTGGATTTACAACAAGGTCATCGAGACGACGCTATGCCCTGCAGCTCCAGCCAATTTCCACGCAGGAAGCAGCCGCCACAATACGTGGGACGCAGCGAACACCACGACGATCCCATTGGCACGCCAACTGTGGAAGCCGTGGAGAAGCGAAGAGTTCGTCGCCTTCACCCACGCAGCCTTTGTGGAAAAATACAACAACGACATCACCACCGGCGAGCGAGAGTTCGTGAGATTCGTCGCAAGCATCCAGCTTCTCTTCTCCAGTCCGAGTGCCGCGCTAAACCCTTCCACTGGTGGCTCCGGCCCCTCGCAAGCTATGGAGAAGATCTCTTTTTTCTCCCGCATGACTCGGTTGTTCACATTGGAGGCTCCCGATCGAATCATGAAGCATCGACTACCCGCGCAGTTGTTCCCCGTCTTCTTCTATTGCCTCCACGTGCTTCAGACGGTCGTCGTGACGAAGAAGCACATTGAAGAAGCCGGGCTCATGGTGGATATCTGGAGTGTGCCCAGTCTTCCTACCTCCGCTGAGGGCACTCCGTCGTCTCCGCGGTCCAAGTCGAAACGCGCCGTACAGCAACCGCTCTTCGCGAATCACGCAGTCCATGCCAGCCAGTTTGTGCTGCTTGAGTCTGTCAAAACGCTGCTCATGTATCTACTCGAGTCGACGTCGCCCGACGCTTCGGTTGTTGTGGACGAGCAGATCCGGTTCCTGACCGATCGGGCGACGCTCGCGAAGGTCTCGTTGGTCTCACCGATCATCCCTGGCGCGTACGAAATGGGCGCTGGCCAGGCGTCGAGCCACAGCCGTACGAGCACCTCGCCGCCCGTCGCGAATGGCGAGATTGCGGATGCTCTCATTTTGCCTCTGGATGTCGTCGTCCAGACCATCGCGAACGCCTGGCTCCAGCAGCACCGCTCGTTGGTGGATCGACTGAGCGTGGCCATGCGAGCTGCGAGCATCTCTTCTGCAGGAGAGATATCGTTCGATGAGTTCACACACGTCATGCTTGTTGGAGCGGCATCGTCAGTCGCGACGACCATCAGCACCGGCCAGCTCACACAGATCTACTCGTCGCTCGTCGCGAATGGCAAGGGTGTGCACAAGGCTCGAGATGGCGTCAGCTGGAGAGAGCTGGTCGTCGCGGTCACCGACGAGATCGATCTATTGGGTATCAACGACAAGCTGAAGAACATGGACTTCCGCAGCATCCAGCAGGCTCTGATCCGCGGAACGCGAGGAGGTGCAGCGTCTCCGTGGGTTTTACGTCCCGCATACCGAGCCGGCGACGTCGCGACGCTGCGAAGGGCGTGGGAGGCCAACCGGCCCGCCATGCAGGAGAACTTTGCACTCGTGTTCCAAGCCGAGAATGCTCTTGAGGGTATCTCGATGTGGCAGACCGGCTCGGCACGGATGGAGCGAGTGGAGAGAGCATTCCGCGACGGCAATTCTCAGCAGGCCCGAACGACGCGCTTGAGAACGCGGCGTCGGTCGGTCGTCTCTTTGGGCTCAGCGATGAGAGCCAGTGTTGTCAAAGAGATCGAATTGAGCGAGGACGATTTGGCTGTGGCCTGGCACGCGCTATTCTATCTGCAACTCGACCACATGCAGGCCCACCACGTGGCCGACCACGTCCGCGCCAAACAGCAGCGAGCTCAGAAAACCAACGAGGTGCGTGGTCAGCAAGTCACGCACACCTCCTAATATTAAAGGAGAAGGCGATCCCACGCTTCCACCATCTCGCTGTGGGCATGGTCCACAGCGACCTCTGGCTCGCGGCCGAGCTCGTGGAGCTCGATGGGTGAGTGTTCACGCGTAGACTTCGAATAACGTGATGCTGGAAAGTGGCTACTTGGGCGAACGTACTAGGCGACAGAATGCCGAAGCAGAGATGAACAGAATTCGTGGCCAGCCAACGCAAACGCCTCCGCACAAACCAGTAAAAAATCTCAACCAAATGGATATCTCCATATCTACGATATGTGATGACATCGTCGGCATCGACAAGACTTGACTTCAGCGAGATACGATTTACGATCGGAGTGGAAAGAAAAGTGCTGAGCTCCCAAACAGATCGCTGTCGTGTATTTATCTCCTAAATATTGTTTTGCCACGGGTATTCAGGTAAAACGCAGTCTACTGGAGCCGGTGCTCGAGCAAAGTTTGCGCAATGCACCGGCAAATTCTTTGCGCTCGCGAATCAACAACTGCATGAACTTTGGTTCCTGCGTCGTGTCCGCCAATCCGTTTGGCGAAGGCAACAACAAAACCTCTTTTGCCTCTTCGTCAGTGACTCGGAAATCGCGTTCGTTAACAGTAAACGGCGAAAACGATTGGAACTCAACGGAGCTGGGTTCGTTGACCGACTGCTGTCAGTTGGTAGAATGGGCTTGATTCAGTAAGAACATCGTTTCAAGGGTAGTGGGGATCGAAACAGTGTGGATAATAGGCGAGTCGCAAGTTGCGTACAAGCTTATACGGACACACTACATCGCCGGCTGTCTCCTCAGAGTTATTTATTAGCTGCTCTTCCAGCCCCAATGAAAAAAAAAGAAGTCTTCACATGGATAACTGTGACTGAAGGCTCAACGGCAACCTTCACGGCCGTGAGGCGACACACGTCCTGCAGTAGGTAGGGCTCGTCAACCAAGGATACTCCAATCAATCTCTTTTGTAGTCACCGAAGTGCTCTGAGTTAGACACCAACTCGAACGTCGTCGCAATGCATACGGCTCAGAATCTCAGCGGTCTTGCTTTTCTTGTACACAGTCGGCTCACTACGTCTTCAATACCAGAGAAGCGACGTTTCTTTCTCTCTTTGACAATCTTCTTGGCGGTTGCGTCACCTACGCCTTGTACACGACATAACACATGGAACGGAGCAGTGTTGATGTTTGGCGGCTCCAGCAAGCTTCGATACGCGCGACTTGCAAAGGGCCCAAAGTATTGGCTAAATTCTTTAGCTGACACCATCCCACATCTTGGAGGAAGGTCAAACTCGGTCGCTTGAGCTGGTGTGATGAGCAAAAAGACATCAGTGCTCCCGTTCGCCGCTTTTGGGTGCTCTTGCATATACAAGTCTTGGTTTATCTCCTGGTTGGTTTGCTTGCATTGAATCACTCCATGGCACTGGGTATCTCGACAAGGCTCCTTCAACTGGACTTGCATAAATAAGTCGCCAGCTGGAGCACCATCGCCGTTGATGATGACTGTATTCATTTTGAAAATCTTCACCCTGCCATGACAACTCGTGAGGCACATATCAACACCTGAACCGGATTTGGTTGGTTGTCGCTCGATGGATTGCGCGACACGGCGCGGACTTGGCTCCGTGATCTTGAAGCCATTAATTGCATTAAAACGAGCGCCGCCATGAAATATGTCAGTGGGACTTGAGTCTGACAATACGCAATCGATTTCACCCGACGGTAGAACGCCACGAATTGTTCGAAACCCTGCCACACCAGAATTGAGTTCTCGAAATACCCGCTGACCCTTTCTTCTGCCTCCACTGAGAGGTTGCGCAACATTTGCACAAAAAGAATGAAAGCACATTCTAAATTGCCCCCTTCGCCTAACCGGAACAAGCCCGGCTCCGAAGCCAATCGACTGTCATTCCTGTATCACCAATACAACTGAATGCATCATACTCGCGGCGAGAGAGGATTGCGGCCATCAATTTTCGAATGTTGGATGGGTCTTGGAAAAAGTCGGAATTGAAGATACTGGAATATCGCGTTCGCAACTCATCGCGCACTTGATTGAAAAGAACGAGCGAATCCACCTCCTCCAGATCTTCTCCTTTGTGCTGCTTCAGATAGTCTTGCAATGCTTCTAGAGCTCGTCCATGTCCACCCATATCTTCCACTAACAGCTTCTCCAACCTCGTTTTTGGTTTCAGCACTTCCTTACCACACACTACAGGCGGCACTAGAAACTCGTGAATCTGATGAGAGCTGGCAAGGGCTTCCACGACAGGAATTTCGACTGTTGCCGAGCAAACACAAACGGCAAAGGCTATCGACGAGTTCAAGAAGCTGCAGATTGAAGCCAACACTTTATACATATCGTAGTCGTTGTTCCCCACCTTCTGAAGACCATCGACGCATAGAATCACTGTCATATCCTTCACTTTTTCAATTTTCTCCAGTTTGGCCAGCATCGTAATCACTTCCCCGATGGTCAATGGCATATTCCACGTCCATGAGATCAGTGACCACTCTTCGTTGTGTCGTTCTCTATAGAGCTGGTAGAGCATTCGGTAGCTGATGTCAAACCCTGGAAACTCCCGATTGAGTAATGATCCATCCGCCGAAGTGCCATTCTCAAACGTCACATTGAACACGTACGCGCTCTTCATTCTGTCCATGAGCTCTTGATTCTCCGATCGGGCAGCAGCTTCACACAGCAAACCTTTCATTTCGTCCAACATGCGCGACTTTCCTGTTCCCGGCCCACTCAGGACGAGATTTATTGCGTGAGACTGTCTTGGCTTCCACTTTGCCAGGCATTGAAATGCCCGAGAAGTGGCCTGGCCAGACACTCCACTATCTCCGATGCTCCTTGATAGGGCCAATCTCGTCCCGAGCTGGAGCAGAGTCGCTTTGGCTCTTGCCATTGGAGCATGTTCATCAAACTTTGCCGTTGCGCTTCAAATTATTCCACAGTCACGATAGACTGACGAGCCAGCGTTAACGTCTCCCCATGTCGTGACCGTCGTTCGGATAAATCATCCGGTAGTTCCACCAGCACGTGAACATCTCCGTCCGCTCGCTCGAAGTCCATGCCCAAGTAGGAGCTGAGATTCCGAAGCGCAACCATCCCGCTTTCTTCCCATGAGCCCTTTAATCCGATCTGAGACCGCTCCCTGACGAAGCGCCTTCAAGTCCTCATCCCGCGTTTTGAGCCACACACCATCGTATCTCGCGAGATACAATTTCAACCGGTCAGCCTCAGGAACGAGGATGAGCTTCTTCTCCTTGATCTTCGTTTTGAGATCGCCAACAGTTTCGCTGAGCCCAATATCCACGGGGAAGACGCTTCCGTCTCCAGCACGACGCAGAACAGCTTGGTCGTACTTTGTGCAATTCCTTCTTTCTGCTCCTTGGCACGTGCCGTCTCTCGCTGCAGTACTTCCACGATGAGTGCGTGCTCCTCCGACGCGCCACACGCGACAAGTCGCAAGTCTTCAACCAAGAGCTTGCCATTCTCGTACGCCGCTCTGTTCTCATAGACCCGCAGGCTAGCTGTGTCGACCTGCGCGAGCGAGTTTGAGCACTCGATCTTGACTGCCTTGCATAGATCTGCAACATCCTCACATTTCGCACGAAATCTGCAGTGGTACCATCCACCAGCTGATACCACACTTTGCTCGCCATCTCTTCTCTCGAGTGAGTGGCCATGGTTGTCGGTACTGTTGGCCTTGCCGTTCTGCACGAGATCGGTTCGTTGACTGATCGAACGTAGAGTGTGGTTGATGGATAATGGCGGTGTCTCTGGGCCAGGGCTTTTCCTTCCTCTGGGTTGGGACGGTTGGGATCAATCACAAAACTACCTTGATGGCTATGGACATTTCGAACGACTCGGTACAGGTCCGTAAGCGTACCTGACACTGAATTCTTTCACCACGCCCCGTCCCACACAAATGCCTCCCCCCAGCGCAGTGTTGATGGATGTATGGGACGGGGTCTTTGTGGTGATGTGAAATGACTGCTAGTAGTAAGAGGGTAAGATCGACGTTTTCTTTGCATGGCGCGGGAGGCTCCCACCCTCCAAACTGTTCCTCGTCTTCTTTTTGCTGTCGACGTGAGACCGACGCATGTCGTGACCAAGAAATACATGGGGTCATCGTGGACGTCTCGAGGGTATCGAGCGTTCTTCTCTCTGCTGTTGGTACTCCGTCGTCTCCACGATGGAAGCCGTGTTGGCGGATCGGCCGAGTATTTCGATGGGCCCATCTTGCATCTTGTCCACCTGTCCTACGAGTTCACTCTCGGGTAGTACTAGTCGAGCGTCACGTGGGCCATGAGCACAGGCCAGCTCTACGGGTCTCTCACCGCCGAAGGCAGCGGCATGCACAGGACCCAGGACGCCACGATGACGGTCCAGCTGGACTTGCTCGTGAGGCCGTCAACATCTGTACGACCAGCTCGGCTAGGAAAGAGCGCCGCAGCAGACAAACCATCTCGCATGTGTCTTTAAAACAAACTTGCGACCATTTGAGAAACCAAGCCGACCCTACGCCGCGTGGGATGCTGCGTTAAAGTTGATCGTGGACGGCGCCATGCCGTAGTCCGGCGGCACGTGCACGTGCGGAAAGTGCTCGCGCAGCAGCACCTTGACGAGCGCGTTGTGGTGGATCGCGTGGTGCACGGCGAACGCGAGCTCGCGGCTGAGCGTCGAGTCGAACGCGAACTCGTGGCCGTCGCCCGAGAGCATGAACGCCGCGGCCACGCGCGCACGCAGCGCGTCTTCATCTAGCGCCACGCAGAACCTCCCCAGTCAGCCAAGAGACGTGGACGCCTATCGTCCTCATTCGCACCCACCGATGGCGTCGAGGTTACGCTGGATGGTCGCGATGTGCGCGAGCGCCGCGCGGCGGTCCAGCTCCACGTCGGTCTGCCTCGCGCGGAGATCGTAGCGGATCGTCACGGCGTCATCTCGCGCCAGATAGGCCTCCAGTGGCTTGCGCAGGTGGTCGAGCGCGTGGCGCGTGTGGCCGCCCACGGTCGCCTGCAGCAGCGGACTCGCGAACGTATACTGCGCGTCGTCGAGCGACTCGAGCAGCGTCTGCTGCTGACGCAGCATGGCCGCCACGCAGGCGCGCACGCCCAGCACGCCCGGCGTGAGCGTGGAAAGAGCTGGTGGGCGGGTCCATTGTAAGAATGGCCGCCTCGCGACCGGCGAGACACGCTTGATGGCCCGCATGTTTCGTTCCCACCGGTGAGAAACAAACACACAACCGGGAAAGTTATCCGAGTGCGCTTATTCTTTCCATGTTTTTTGGCTTTGGGTGGGCTTTTCGATTCGCGAATCGCTGTGGTGTTTCGGTCGCAAAGAAACGAGCTCAGATTCGGAAAAGGGCTCGGGTTGCTCCTCTCATCTACGCAGGGGATGGGGGAAGCCACAAGGGCTGTTTTTGCGCTTTTTGCGCGGTGCAAGCTGGAGTCAGCAACGATCCGCAGGTCGAAAAATGTTTCTTAGATGGTGGGGGTGTTCCCCTCGTGTCCAGAGAAATTGACGATCAAAACAAAACCATTTGTGGAAGAGACGAAATAGATCGAACAAGAGGAGGGATGACACGGTCTGATTCATCCTGCACAGTATTACAATTATTCCTTCGTCCTTTCGAGAGTGACTGCAGGTCCTTTCCTGAATTCTCAATTCCAGAAACGCCTAAAGTCCAGCAGCACCTTCGTGTGTTAAGGGCCACTGAAAATGAGTTAGAATCCTCGGTATCGTGGCGGTGTTCATAGGGAGTTCAAGGGCAGGTGTATTACGGTGCGGTGTTCATAGAGTCAGATGCACAAACACCGCTGAACTCCAGGCGGTAGTTGCTCAGACCCCAGACATGGATGTCTTTCGCAGATGGTCTTTCCAAACCATGCGTGACACAACCCGCCCTGAACAGAACTTGATCATACAAGCCTCGACTACTGTACCGAGGATTCACTGTAACCCTCCAAAGGAGGGTTGGCTTTCTTTATCCAGCGAGCAGGAATGCCGAGACCAGGATCGCCAAGCTTCAGACCAAGGAGCTTTGGTGTCATCGTGTTGGACAGTTCCAGCCATGCAGGCCGTGTAATTCAATCACGTCACTACGGTGTGTCAATGTGAAGGACTTCGCCCATCCAGCCGGATGCCAGGTCATCAGCAGACACATTGAATTTGCCACAATCATCGAGTGACCATCTCATTGCCCTAACCCGGACCGTTGAAATCACAAGGCTCACAAAATTGCAGGAGCAGGGGCCTTCGTCAGAGGAACCTTTAATCTGCCCCCTCTCCCCCCATTCCCGGAGAGGCGGCGATCGGGTGTTTATGGAGGTCTCATGTGGATGGCGTTCCCTAATTTTGTTTTCAAGCTTTTCACAAAACTCCGAGGGTGTCGCGGGAGACCACTAATTTGTGCGTAGAATAGACCCTTCCCCTTCGCTTGCCGTCCAGCCAACCAACCAGCTGTGTTTGTTGGCTGGAGCACGATCCCGCGGCCTGCAAGAGTTTTATTCATCCAGTTATAGCTCACCCAACCTCTCGTCATGCAAGGTTTATTTCATGGCTGCGATCAGACGAACGAGGTTCAATCGATTTGATCTTGGCATTTGTATGGGCAGTATCAGTCAGGCGGCGAGGTTTTACACAAATACAGAAACTGAAAGAATTGTTGCGTCGGCAACAGCCCCTTCCCCTTCCTCGCCCACGCTTTCCTGGCCCGTCTGCTGGGCCACGACCCCCATTCTTTCCGACCGTTGTTTTCCGACCCCCACCCACACACGCAAAGCGGCGGTGCCCACGCCATTTCTGTGAGCCTCTCGGGAGAGAGAACAGCGGAGAACGGCACCTGCGGGGACGCGACACAGAGCGATCCCTTCTCCGAATCCGCCCCCAGATCACCTTCCGTAGCGACGAGACCATGAGCCTTCGACGCGGTGGCGCCTCGCGCGACCAGAACTCGCTCCACCGTTGCGCCATCGCCTTCTGCTCGCACCCGGCGGTCGCCGAGGGAGTCTGCGAGCTCCACCACTCGAGCTCACGCGCCGGCGGCTCCTCGGCGCCCACTGACATGATGGGCCGCGGCGGCTACGTGGGCGGTAGCGGCGGCGGCTCGTACATGTCGTCCTCGCCGTCATCGGCTGGGTACGCCGACGACATGGACCGCTACCGCGGCGGCTCGAACAACCTCGCGGTGCAACCCCCGTCGCGCGCGACCAAGAAACAGAAGACCTCTCCAGACAATGGCCGCGGCTCCATGACCGGACCGAGCATGGGTGCCATGCAGCCGAGCCGCGGCGGTGCCCCCAAGCAGTACCAGACGCTCACCCAGGAAAGCCTCAACCAAATGGCCAACCGCCTCAAGTACTCCAAGGGACCGACGACCATGTCGGCGTACGACGAGAACCCGTACCTGCAACGTAACCGTCCGGACCAGTGTCCGTCGACGGGCTCGGTGCACTCGGAAGGCTCGGAGCACTCTGGTGACGCCGAGACCAACCTCCGGCGGGAACGGAACCGCATCGCCGCCCGCAAGAGCCGTCAACGCAAGCTCGACCGCATCTCGAACCTGGAAGAGGAGAAGATGCGGCTTGAGCAGCACCGAGACATGCTCGTCCAGGAGATCCGCTCGCTGGAGAAGAAGGACTCGGGCATCGCTTCGAACGCCGTTATGACCATTACGGACAAGGAGTACGCGAGCCTGCAGAGCGTCCGCGTGCAGATCATCAAGGCCGTCGAAGATGCCTACAACAGCGGCGACATCTTTTCGACCATGCAGTACTTCCGTGACGACTCGATCGTCAGCGGTCCGCAGAACTCGTCTGTGCACCTGCGAGGTAAGGACGCACTGGTGCTGGACTACTTATGCACGACGTACCTGTTCCGCGACATCCAGCTCCAGCACGTCAAGGTCGACAGCGGTGGCCCGCGCAGCCAGCACTTCCGCGTCCACTGGGTGTTCTCGGGCATTGTTAAGAGCGCCGGAGTTAGCATGAACAAGGAGTTCCTCGAACTCATTGAGAGCGTCAAGGGCAAGCGCGTCAAGATCGAGGGAGTGAGCAACTTTTCGTTCAGTGGAGACAAGATTGTATATGTACACCGGACCGCAGACCAGGCCAAGTTCTTGTCTGCCCTTGTGAACCTAAGTAAAGAATAGCTACACAAAAACAAGGCATGTTTCGCGACGACGTGACCGGATACGTATTGAATTTATTCCCCCCTCAATATACTCCTCTAGCTTGTGTTGGGAATTTCTTGAGGCTTTGCTCGGTCCAAACGCAAATCAATCGTGTACTGCATCAACCCTCTACAACTCCTCCTTCGTTTCAACCTTCTTCGGGGATTCGCCGTCACAGTTGATCGGTTCAGCTGCAGGCAACGCGTACAAGTCGCGGAGGTAGTCGAAGATCACCGAGCAGTTGTCTTCCTTTTCGTTGTGACACAATAGAGCAAGAATCAGCTATCGTTCTCAGAATATTTTCCACGGTCAGCGTTTGACTCACTCCGCTGAACTTGCACGCATTGAGAGCAAAGGGTTCGACGTGTTCCACAAAGTGCTTAGCGCGAGCTGCAGATCCCCATAGCTTAGCGTTGCAGACCATCAAGACCTGAAGACGCAACTCACAGAATCCAGGGAACTCTTTGTAGAAGCGGTCGCTGAGAAGACCCATGCGATGGAAGTACACGAGCTTCTGGTACCTATCAGAGCGGTAAAACACTGAAGTGAGGCTGCGAGATCCTCGAAGATGTATGTCGCCACTAAAGAATCCCACCAGTGGTGGAGACGCTGCCAGTCGCGGTCGAGTTTCTTGTCCCAGAGGCGCTCATCGGCCTTCTTGCACACGATCTGGTGCGCTGTCAGCGGCGAGGAGTGCGCGAAGTCCTCGACCGAACTGCAGTCGCATTTGTCAGTTTTCTCCGTGGACAGCAGATCCAACCAGAAGCGCTGTTCTTACTGGAGCGCGTCCACGAGTTGCGGTGTCGCGTACTCGGCGTAGAGTGTGTTGAAGAGCGTGGCCTCCGTCGTGAGCTCCGTGAGTACGACCATCTTATAATAGTAGATGACGGTCGCCACGAGCGTCGTCGCGCCGACCAACAGCGACAGGTGCGAAGCGTTCACGTTCCCCATGGTGTAGCTATCTCTCGATCTGCCAAGTGGACACGCAGTTTCAGCATAAACTGGTAATCGACCAGTTTCTGGTTGATGATGTTGGCCACATCAAAACCAAACTGAGCTTGAATGGATAATATCCATGCAGGACTCCTGAATGAATATTATCCATTCATGCTCAAGCACTCTCCTAAATCCATCTCGACGAGTGAGATTCTCGTGCTTTGAACAGTGCCAGCGACCAATTATTCCGACGGCGCCAGTGGGTAATGAGAATGAGGCCGTAGGTGAGCTCTTCAAAAGGCAATTGTAGGCTCTCTTGAGATGCGCATCCCGTGGCTTCAGTCCACCGTGCTTGGCGTGTTCAGAAACGACTCGTCGCTTGTCTGAAGCAAGCCATAGCGTCTGCTCCATCCCAGCCCAGAAAAAAATAGCCAGCAGGACGTGCTGTCTGATCGCCTCATCCTCCACAGTGTGGAGGTCTGTGTGGAGTTCACACAGAACGCGCTCCGAGGATCGATCATAATTTGATCATCCTTGTAGCCACCGGATATTTTCGTCTGAAGACGCACGCTTGTTTGCACAAACTTATGTGGAAAGCAACGAAAAACTGGCAAAGGACCGGAATGATGCTGGGGATTTCCCGGCGGAGTTCAACCTGAGCAGATTGGTTCGGGTCATTACCTAACAAATCCGGTATCTTTCGCGCGTAGCAGTCAACTTAACGCGAAACAACCTCTTTGATCATGTTACTACAGAATATAAGCCGCCATAGACGTCATTATTGCCACCTGTCACAGGTGGATGATCCCGACCACTCGTTTTCGATTGTTCGCCACTTCTCGTGGAGAGGATCGGGTGCACGCAGCTCACTGAGAAAAGATTCAAGGTGGCCGCGTCGCGGAACGCAATTGGCCAGGCCCGTCAGCGGGCCGCTGTGACCTGGCGCAGACGCGTCGCCGCACGTCACCCGGCCCAACGGGATTCAATTCCGTTAGGGATTGCATCCACGGCCCCCCAAGCAAATCGGATGCGTCACCTGGGAAGGTGCTCAACTCATGCTGGAAAACTATTTGGACCATCAAGCGACACACTCGTCCACAATTGGCCGTTTGATTGCAGACAACAATCTGTTTTCAACCAGCAAATCGGCTTTTCTCGCACCCATCCCAGAGAAAACGCCTCGATTGTGATTTTCCCTTTGTGCTTTCGACCAATCTCTTCTCTTGAAGGGTAGGTCTTGGGCTGTTTCAACATGGCGGGTTTGGTTTGCATTCACGAGAGGTTCAAGCAAGTAGTTTACGCTGTAACTTACGGTGACAGGCAGCAAAGCAATGTTGCCCTTGGAGGGTAAGCTAACCAATCGCCGCCCTCCGTCGACAGACCCACTCACAACTGCACGGCCACACCCGCCGGCGGCCTCCATCCGCGTGGAAGGAAGCCCTCCCCTCCTGCCGCCGCGGTACGTCCTCGTGGCTCTCTGCGATGCCGGCCGACGCCTCTAAACCCGCCGCGACGCTGCGCACGTCCGCGTCCACCCCGCAGCTCTCGTCGGGCTCGCTCGCCGCCTTCGCGCTCTCGGTGCCCAACGGCCTCGAGCTCTCGGACGTCTCGGCTGCTGCGATCTCGTCGCCCAGCGGCCCGCCACCGCCCCCGCTCTCGTCGTCCTTCGAGAAGCCGACGCCCGAAGACCTGCGCAAGCCCAGCCAGCTCCCGCTCACCAACAGCGCCGACGACCTCGTGCTCAACGAGCTCTCGCTCTCGCCGCCCGTCAACACCGTCCCGGACGCGCGCCTCTCGTACCGCAAGTGGCGCACGGGGCTCGCGCAGCCCGGAACGTCGCCCTCGCAGGAAGGAGAGCTGGTCATGAGTGAAGTGTGCGTGAGACGAGTCTCGTTGTCTCCCGATACTGCATGCGGCTGACGACGCTTATGTTGCTGTAGCCATGTTCCCGACTCGCTGAGCCGCTCGCCGTACGAGCAGCCCGGCTACCTGCGCTCGCCGGAGCAGCCGCCGACGGCCTTCATGCGCTCGCCCGAGCAGCTGCCCCGTATCTCCGAGAAGGTCGAGAACAACCCGCTCTTTGCCAATTCGCTTGACCCGGATTCGCAGGCTCGGAATCTCTCGGCACAGCTCGCGTCGGCCGAGGCGGTCAGCGGCTCGCAGGCGCTTCGTCCGCAAGGCGGATCGTTCGGCAAGTCGCGCACGCCCGAGCAGTCCAACTTCATGAAGAAGGCCCGCAGCTACCAGGCGCTCGAGGATCTGGAGAAGAACGGTTACTTCCCGTCGGCACCCAAGCCGTCCGCGCTCGGAGTGCAGCGTGGCTTGAAGGATTCGGTGGTCAACGACATGTGCCGAGCCGTGGTGAAGCACATGGTGGGCGACGTGTATGTGTCGTCCTCTGGTCAGCACGGCACCAAGAAAGTGCTGAACCACTTGTATGAGCCAGTCTTGCAGTCGGTTCAAGTGAGTGTGCACGTCTGGACAATATACCAAGACTTGTCGTGGACTGAGACCTCTTGCTTCCTTGTACAGAGCCACTTCCGACGACTGCCAGCCCGATACGCACTGTCAGTGAACCCTGACGATGTCCCGATGCACATGCGACTGCTGGCCAAGCATCAGCGGAATCCTGATGATATTTTCATCAACGTGCAGCTGAATAAAGACGACGACGGAAAGTACGTCCGGCGATTTCATTTCGCTCTGCTTTTCCACACATGAAGAAGACTAACCTTCACTCGGTGACAGCATTGTTACGAACGTCTGCGACGTAGTTGTTGTTTCTCCCGATCGTGACAGCTTGCTTGACGCTATCACCCGGTACGTCATAGACGAATTGAGGAGTCTTCGAATTACCGACCTCACTTGCCAATTCTTGTAGAGCACTCACGAGCATGAAGGGAAGCATCCTAGACGCTGACGTGATGACCACCCACGACGGCGTGACACTGGATAGGTATGCGACTGGTCTCATGGGGATGCTTTGTAGTGTGATCGGCTAACCGAATCTTATGCCAGATTCGTTGTCAAAGGATCCTTCATGGCTGACGATCGGCAGGAGGAGCTGAAGAGAAGAATAGTCGACAACCTTGCACGCATGGATGGCGGGGGAGATGCGGAAGCTCAGGTTGAACAAAAGCCTGTTGAACCTGTCGCAATGGTCACCGAGGCAACCGACACTGAGACAGACGCACAGGTCACCGAAAAGATGGCTGTACTCCAGATGGTTGACAAGAACGACATCAAGGACGAATGGCGTCTGAACATTAGCGAGATCAAAATCGACATTTCGGTCGGCAGCGGTCGTTCGGGCAACACATACGCCGCGTGGTGGAGAGGCACGAAGGTCGCAGCCAAGGTGGTTGATTCGTCTGCACAGAACGCAGCTTTGAGCGAAGACCTCCTGAATGAGTTCCACCGTGAAGTTGCAGTCGTCAGCAAGCTTCGTCATCCAAACATTGTCTTGTTCCTGGGAGCTGCGATCTCACCTCCTAAATACTGTCTCGGTGAGTGTTGCTTTCCTGAAGTGTCTGTTCGTTTGCGGTTGCTGACCTCTAGTATCCATGCGACAGTGTTCGAGTTCATGCAAAATGGAACTCTGACAGACCTGATTAGATCGAGAAAGGCCCCTCTCGACTTTTTTCGCATTGCGACCGAAATCGGCATGGTACGATAGTTGGCGAGCTCGGCAAGCCCATTTAACACTAACAATCTTTTTGCATACAGGGAATGAACTATTTGCACCTCTGCTCGATTATGCACCGTGACCTTAAGTCGGGCAACGTCCTCATTGACGCTCACGGCACTGTGAAGATTTCCGACTTCGGCCTCAGCTGTGTCTTGGATCTTACGGGATCCCACGATCTGACGGCTGAAACCGGCACATACCGGTGGATGGCACCCGAGGTGATTCGCCACGAGCCGTACTCGACCAAGGCAGACGTGTACAGTTTTGGAGTTGTCCTTTGGGAGATGATCACCAAGGACCAACCTTTCCGAGGACTGACACCCATCCAAGGTGAGCTACTCAAAATGTCAGTGTAGTGTGGACAACCCTGGCCTGAAAACCTTTCTTCTTCGTAGCTGCTTTTGCCGTCGCTCGTCAGCAGATGCGCCCAGCCCTCCCCCGACACACCCCGCAGAAAATTGGTGAGCTTGTCGAGCACTGCTGGCACCAGGACCCAAACCGCCGCCCAGATTTCTCGGCAATTCTGGAGGCCTTGCCGCTCGTGAAACTGTCGCTCAAGAAGCGCGACTTCAAGAACCTCGGTTTCACGCTCCCATGATCAGCCATTTAATAGCCAACTAGAGCCACCTCACGACATCACCCATTTCGGCATTTCTGAGATGTACCGAGTCTGGTAAACTGCAACTGGACGGTATCAACTGTGACTAGCACTCGCCCTCCATTGCGACAACTCACCAACTGCGAACAAGTACACTATTACAATCGGTAACTGCAAAAAACAGAGTGTGGAGAGTACTCTCACGGGTTTCGAGGTGGTTTATTGTGGATGAATGCTAACAGGGCCTCGATCCACATGATTTCTAGGAGTCGACATCACAGGGTCACTTCAGTCGTCGGAGACGATGAAGTTACAGTCTCAACTTCTGTCGCGGGTTGAACGACGTCTCCGTTGTGCGTCGCGTTCATGAACTCGCCCTCTTCTTCCTCATCGCTCTTCGGCAACAAGATCTCACCTCCGTCTTTTCGTAGCACTTCAGCACCGTCCGGAGTTCGTCCGAGGCGCCAGCCTTCAACTATGAGGCCCGTCTTGCTCCAGCCTTTCGACGTTCGACCTAGCACTCCGTATCGCGTTAGGGGCATCTTCTGTTTCACGAGTGCCGCGACCACGGCGTCGTGGCTGTCTCTGTTATCGGCATCCACGACTTTACCGGGTCGTTTGGGAAGGAAGATCACGACTGTGCAGCAGGCTCCAAGGAACAAGGACACCACGCAAGTGAGGATGAGTTTGGTCGTCAAGTACGAGTTGTTGTTGATCTTCTCCGGTGTGATGAGTCGTAAGATGAAGATCAAGACGAGCATGAACCAGCGGACGCGGAAGAGGTGGTACCAGTCGACTGGTCGCTTGGGCAAGATCCAAATGTTGCACACGTCGAAGCCGAGCTTAACGAACCAGCTCATTGAGAGTGTGACGAAAAAGTCGATGGCGCCTTTGGCCATTTTCTCCGACAGGAAGTACGGCATGAAGACGGGGTCGTTTGGAATGTGGAACGTGATCAGTGCGGGGAACGAGGCAACCAACAGCAAGAGGCTCTGGGAGATATTGAGCACACCCATGCCTTGCAGATTCAACTGGAGTGCCACTTCCATGTGCAAACACTCGTACTTGGTGATCAGCCAGGCCTTGTACAATTTGCGGATGTACTTGAGCACGACGAAGAACGCCATCGTATTGAGCATCACGGCCATTGACCACATGAGCTGGAAGAACTTTCGCATCGCCTCGCTTTGGTAGTAGGACCGGACGATCGCAGCATTGGACGGTTCCGCAAAGCACCGGGTGGTCGTGTTGAAGAAACGAAGGTCGAGCATCTTGTGGCAAACTGTTGAGCCCCGCAGCTTCTGGATAGCTTCCTCGGTCGGCGTTTTCGGTGGCCAAAACTTCCGCATACCCGCCGTGAATGCTGTGGGCTTCCAGTCCCCGGTCGGTGGTCCGTGGCCTTCAGTGGAACTCGTGATCACTGAAGTGCCCACGATCTGTTCGTCTGTCAACGTCACCCATGGAACTTTCTTCGCAGTCATTGCTGCTTCGAACTGTGTCGCCAAACCGGGGATAAGGTCCAGCAAGTCCAGGATACTCGCCTGAAGGCCAGGTAAGATCTTCTGATAGATCTGGTCCAGTGAATCCGACGCAACCACTGGATTTGGTGTCCCAGACGCTCCGCTCACGCGACAGAGCGCAGCGTCAGGGAAGTTCAGGTTCCCGTTGCTTTCCTTGAGGAAGAGGCGGAACGACGTGTCAATCTCATTAAGCAGTGCGCTCGCCGTTGCGTCCTTGCCGAAGTACTTGACCATCGCGTCCAGGAGAGGCACAGTCACCCACGCGCTTCCGTCGTCTTTGCGTGTGCACGGGCCGTTGCGGTAGGGAAACCCAAGACGCGATGCAGAGAACGTCTCTGCGACGAGTTCGTCCGTGAACGCCTGGTTAATAAGCCAATTCTTGGCCCCCGTGGGCACTTCGGCCATGAACATCAAGTAGCTCGCCGGCCTCGAGATCTCCAGTAGCGCCAAGTATGCGACCTTGCCAATGACTTTGAAGAGCGCACGCTGACATCTCGTGGCAGAACTGATCGACAGATGGGCATCGAAGACTGTGAAAGGAGCTGACGGAGTCTCCTCGAGTTGTTTGAAGTACTGTGCGTACTCCACCTCGTCGTCCCACCATGAGTCGTTCGGATAGGCGGCGATCGGAAGCTCCGCCAGGCTCCACGCCATGAGACTGCTGGCTGTGTATGAGTCGCGAAACGTCGTGATATCCGAGCCGACCCAGCCGATGAACTTGTACGTCTGCGAGTCCCAGTTGCCGGATGCGTCCACGGCTGTCGAGAACGTGCTCACGACGTCTTCGTAGTACACCATGTACTGTAGCAATCGCATGGACGAGCCCGGCACCTGGTCTGCACTGGAGTCTCTCCGATCGAACTTGAACTGGCCTGCTGCTGTTCTGACGGCTGCCACTTTGGAGCCGTAGAACTGTGTGATCCTGTCGCGAGTCTCCAGCGTGCGAGTACCCGATGTAATGGAGATGTTGTAACTCCACAGAGGCTCTAGTACGTCGTCCAACGTCGGTGGAACGATGATCCTCTCGGACATGTCTCCACCCAACAGTCCGAGCAGCGACAGCGCCTCTTGGATGAAGCGAAGAACGAAGGTTCTCACGTAGAACTGGCCAACGACGATCTCGGCTGCGACACAAGATTCCAGTGACATGGTGTCCATTCTCGCCGCCTGGATCCCAACAAGGTACGCGTCGCTGTCCAGCAAGTACGGGAAAGCGCCTTTGTAGACACTCGCCGTGCCAGCCTCAAGGGCTCGCTCCGTGGACTGGTTGTAGTTGAGGTCTTCGAGCGCTGTGGTCCAGTCTTTGGTCGCGATGAGCGTCGACATGGCTTGGTGAAAGTAGTCGACGACATAGAGCAGGGCCACGTTGTTGTCCAGTCCAGTATTCGCTGCCAGCGCACTGAGCTTGACGTCCGTGAACGAACTGCCCACGGTCGTGTTACCGTCGCAAGGGTACCCGTCGACATCGCGAATGCAGCGCGTCGCTTTCACGAATGCGTTCTCGGCGGAACAAGCGAGCTGGTACGTCATGTCGCGCGCGTCCGCGGACGTCGTCGTTGAGTCGCGAAACACAACCGCGAGCTTCCCAGGGTCGTTGTCTCCTAGGAAGCTCCGAGTCGTGAGCCTTCCTCCTGGAAACTCGGTGGCCTGGACTACGAGCGAGTAGTACTTGGCGAGCACCGCGTACGCGTCGACACTGAGCAATTTGTAGATGCCTTCGATATCGAATGAACCGCGTTCCAGGAGTTGTTCTCGCACAAAGTCATCGCCGAGCACGATCTCCAGCACTTCATACAGCAACGGGACGATCTCCGCACCGGGGATGACCTGCGGCGACTCCGTCGAGAACGAAATGCCGAGATCAGCGTCGTTGAACATGTACGGAAGCGTCAATGTCTTGACCGAGTCCGGACGCGTCGTCGGGAACGTGACAGTCGCGATGTTCTTGATCGGAATCACCCACGCCCACACGGCCTGACACAGGACGACCAGCAGCGCGAGTTTCTGAATGGGCTTCCGGGCAGATTTCCTGCTTCTCTTGCGGTTGTCGACAGCATGGTCAATGGCCCCATCGGCATCTTCTCGGTCCGCTGTATGACTCTCGCTTCCGTGCTCCGACCACGCGACGGTCTGACGGACTTTCGAGTCCTTTGCCTTGCGCGGGTTGGCGGCCGCGGGCACTCCGGTCGGCCCCAGCGTCGTGAGCGTCTCCATCGAGCTCTCGTCGAACGAGCCTCTCATCCTGTGATCTGATATGAGCCGAGTGGGAGGCGTTGGGACATGGCGGTTGTCTGCGATGAAAATAGCCCGCAAAGCGAAGTTGCATCAAACGTTTATTCCTTTCTAGTGGATCGCCTCAGCGCTGCTTCTCTTCCTCTTGGAGAAGCACGGGGCGGGTCTGGGAGTGGCCTCCTCTCTTGACAAGTATTTGTTCCGCTAATCTTACACTTTGGCCCAGTCGGGCAGCTCCTCGTTCTTCGGTGCCATCATCTCGCGGTGCTTGCGTCGCCGCTGCGTGTACAAGCTGCGTCGCCCGCCGCCCTTGGCTGGTGCGGACGTGGTCGATCGCCCTGTCGACGAGTCCGAGGCGTAGCCCGGAAGCGACTGGCGCTCGCGCTTGGATCGAGGGGCAGGCGACTCATCGTTCATCTCGTGGTACGGCTGCGAGGCGAAGAGCGTCGAGTCCGAGATCGGTGGCGTCGTCGAGTTGTA
The DNA here is from genome assembly GCA_023335855.1 of Pythium scleroteichum. Taxonomy (NCBI): domain Eukaryota; phylum Oomycota; class Peronosporomycetes; order Pythiales; family Pythiaceae; genus Pythium; species Pythium scleroteichum. The sequence continues at coordinate 59,014 of JAADVR010000111.1, forward strand.
CGAGCGGCGCGACTTGGACGTGCTGAGCCTGGTGCTCGTGTGGCTCGAGACCGAGTTGTGCGGCACGAGGTCGTTTGACATGCGCGAGAGGCTCTTGACATCCGAGGAATCCGAGCCTGGCTGGGCCATGGGCTGCAGCGGAATGCCCAACTCTTCGTCCGGGATCGGCTGGTGCTTTGGCCGCGAGGCCCAGCGGAAGATGGCCACACACAGCGCGTAGAACTGGCGGATGAGGATGCAGATGAGCAGCAGGGCGTTGAGGCCGATGATCAGCACGCCCACGTAGTCGCGCACGTCCTGCGGGAACACGTCCGGCTGGGTCTGCACGAGCGAGAGCAGCAGCAGCACGACGCGCAGGTAGCCGGCGAAGACGGCAACGTAGTAGAAAAGCGGCACGAGGTACGGCTGGCGCCAGATGAGCAGGATCAGAAAGGCGACGTTGAACGCGACGAGGATGGCGATCTGCAGCGACGCGTCCTGGATCGTGCCGATGATCGCGCCCGACGCGATGTCGAGCACCATCTTGGCCACGAAGAAGTAGATGTTCTGGATGTTGTAGTCCTGGTAGAAGGCCGAATAGCGCAGGTGGAACCACTTGTTCGGGTCGTGCTGCGACGTGCCGTGCGTGTCGACCTCGTCACGGTGGCGAGCGATCTTGATGATGCCGAAAGCGAGCAGCCCGATACACGCAGCCGCGAGGATCACAATAGCCAGCGTGATCTCGGCCGTCGACCGGGACGAGTTGCTGAGGGTGTAGTAGATCTGGAAGCACGAGGCCATGGAGATGATGTACTGCGCGAGCAGGAGGAACAGCAAGAAGACCCAGATCACGCGGTGGTCGAGCGACGCCGCGGCCTTGCGCTTGCGCGATCCGATCACGACACGCAGGAAGAGGTAGACGAAGAGGATGCCGCCGAGTGCGACGGCCAGGGCCGCACACGTGTAGTAGAAAAAGTGGCTGGGCTTCGCACCGATCAAGAGCGAGTACCGCTCGACGCCCGTGGCGTTCGCAGCGGCGGCGCTGAGTGCGAGTCGTCTCGAGGAGCTCGTGACGATCTCCTCTTGAATCGGATCGAACGAGGTCTCGGGCGGGAAGATCTGCATGTTGGTCCACGCGAGCTTCTTGGCGAACTCGAGGAAGAAGAGCGGAACGCCCTTGAGCTGCAGCGAGCCGAGCAGCGTGATGAACTGCGCCTGGCTGATCAGGAGCACCATCTCGAAGATGCCGCAGCCGTTCTGCGCCGTCGACGACGTGGGCTTGAGCGACGCCGCGGCGGTCGAGGACACGCCCTGCATCGTGTTCAGCAGCGCGACCACGAGCGAACCGCCAGCGCCGACTGCGACGCCGATGGTCAGGAACATGGAGGTGATCCAGCCGCCGTCATTGATGAGCGTGACCTGGAACGAGCCGTACGTCGGGTGGGACTTGGAGGTCACCGGGTACACGTTGTTGACGCCGATACACTTGATGCAGGCGACGCCGTCGACGAGCGCGCCGCTGAGGTTTGGCTGCGAGGCGTTGACGCTCGCGGCGGCGTTGATGGCCGCGGTCGCGTAGTCGTTGATGCGGTCGCGGCCCCAGGACTTGAGATAGCACTCGTATACCAAGTACCCGGTCGGCACGAGCGCAATGAGCAGCGCGAGAAACACGACGCGCGTGATCAGCCCGCAGGCCGTGCACGGCTTGCAGCGCATGGCCCCGACGTTTGCCTTGCAGCTACACCGTCGAAACGCTTCTCGACTGGCGCTGTCAACTGCCGTTAGAGAACTAAAGTAACGGCCGCTTGCTTGTTCGTCGCCGCTTCGACACAGAAAGACTGCGCGATTGGCTCACTCTATGTCGGCTGCGGTCGCCTCGTTGAGTCGCACGCGACACGGAGGCAATCACAGTCCACAGGCGACTTGACGAAGGACGTGAGCGCCGTCACAGCGCGGCGCATCTCCCGCTCCATTCTGGCGAATCGGAGCTGCTCGTCAGTGCCAGCAGAGGGATTGGGGGAGGACTGGATCTTTCGTTACTAACCGCTGTACCAGTTATGGAACCAGAGTTCGAACTTGAAGAAGACAACGACAGCTCATCATGCGAACTTAAGGTGGGAATCCGTACTTAGCAATAAATCAGGTCTTGTGGCACCATGTCACAGATTGTCAGAGCCCCAACTGTGGGAGAGGCCGATCTTTCGCCATTGACGAATCTGCTCTCCTTGTCACGATGCTCGCTGCCTCGCTCCGCCTGACGGCGCTCGTCGCCGTGGCCGTCTCGGCCGCCGACGACACGCGCGAGGTCTTCTCTGGCACCGCCAAGAGCGCCGTGACGGGCGACTTTGTGCCGAACGAGTGCTCCTACGAAGAGTTCTCGAACCAGTTCGTCTCGGCGGCCGAGAGCCGCTTCGCGTTCGTGAGCACGTCGCGCTGGGAGGCCACCAAGATGTGCGGCCGCTGCGCCAACGTGACGCTGTCGCCCGCGGAAGATGGAAGCACGGTCACGCCCAACTCGACCGTGACGGTCATGATCATCTCCAGCTTCGACGACGAGTGCAGCGGCCGACGCAGTGCGAATGCCGACAGCGACAGCGGCAGCGGATCGGAAGGAGAGTCGGAAGAGCTCGTGGACGATGCGGACGAGCGCGACTGCACGAACGACTTGCTGCTCTCGGACCAGGCGTACCGCGACATGCTGAACCAAGGATCGGGCAGCCGCTTCAGCGTGGACTGGGAATTCGTGCAATGCCCGTCCGACTTCGTCGAGGGCGGGATCGAGTTTGTGTTCGATGACGCCACGACGCCCAACCTCATCACCGTGCAGCCGCGCAACTTCCTGGGCCAGATCGAGAGTCTGGAGGTCGAGTTTGCGGACGGCGCTACGTTCCCGTTGGAGCCGGCGTTCGGCTCGTACCAGTCGGTTGTGCTCACGGACGGTAAGCACTTCTTCTCCCAGCCGTTCAAGCTCGTCGTGACGCAGGCGGGAACCAACGAGAGCTACTCGGTGGACATCTCGGAGCAGCCAGTGCCGAACCAAGTGATCGTTACGGACGCTCAGTTCGAACAGTGAGCCCCTTCACTATTCATGTCTACCCCCACATAATCGAAATTGCATTCAGTCGACCTTGTCTGTGCCATGATGCCGAAGCCACTCGAACTTGAACGTGTAGTCCGTACCTAAGACGATGACTGTCAGTGAACAAAGGACTCGGAACTCTGCTCCTCATCACAACGCACCGAAATGCTCGAGGCTGCCATTGATGACAAACGAGACCCAGAATATTGACACCGCCTGCACGAGCACGAGATGGGACTCCAACACAAAGGCCACCTGCCGCATCGCCCAGCGGGGCCGTGTGTGGTAGTCGACGACGGCGCACAGCGCGAAAAACGTCACCAGCTCGACAGCCGCGAACGTCGCAACAAGGGTTGCCTTGGCCTGAAGCTCTTGGTCACTGTAGTCCTTCAGACTCGTGTAGAACTGGCGGCTCGGCAGGATCGACATCCCATAGAGATACACGGCTGGGGGCAAGTACAGTATGTTCAGCCATTTTGGAAGCGACAACGTCCATCAGCTACGTACAGTAAATCGCCGCGATCATCACCTCTGCGTACTCGATGACTAGGTAAAATTCGGTCACGTGGAGCAGCCTAAGCACAGCGCGGACGCCCTCGACTTGCGTCCCGTCGTTGCGCGCGTACGTTGGCGCCGGAGCGACTCGTTGGTCCCGAATGCGAAGGTGACGCGCAGTCGAGATCAGCGAGTGTGTCCGGATACGCTCTGTCGACTCAAGAAGCCGAACGGCTTCGTCGAAAAGATCGAGACGACCACCATCGGTCTTGCTCGCAACGACCACGTGAGTTGGTCGGTTTGACTTCAAGAGAGCCGTGGCATGCCTGGCAAGCGAGCGGATCTCGTAGAACGCGATCACGCTGTGGACGACATCAACAGCTACGAGAACACCAAACGAGTTCCCGCTTGGACCCTGCTGCATCGCGAGAGACACAAACAGCGAGTGGAACACGTCCAAGTTAAACACGATGAGGATCGGAGCGATGTCTTCGAAGTTGTGGAGCGCGCGATCGAAAAGGACCTTGAGGATGATTTTCATGATGGGGAGAATGAGAGTGAAGACAGTCTGGCTGGTGCCGTGGAGATGTCCGAAGATGGTACCGAAGGCAGCGTAAAGGATGGTGATGGAGACGATGATGACCGTCACGGGCCCGAAGGTTCGCAGGTTATCAATTGCTGTGGCGTCGGTCGCGAGGGTGTGCTTCCAGGTGTGTTTGAGCGTGAAGAACATGATGATGGCCCACGGGATTGTAAGTATTTGTATGGAAAAGGGAGCGGGAAACACAGTGATCTGGGCGAGAGCCACGCCCAAGATCATCAGAGCGGCTCCAACTGCAGAAGAGATGAGAAACTGTCGGCCGCGCGGCATAGATAGCGACGGGATCGACTGGGTGATGTCCTCGATCTGCCCAAAGGTTACACTGAAGCTGATTGAAAAAAATCGAAGCCAGTACCCCGGTTTTTGGTGCCAAACCCCGTTCTTGCTGGAACTGAGAGGAACCAGTTCCAGCCCCCAAATGACGGCCATACACGGAAAAGGCGACGCCAGGATCACTGCCCCGACGCGCCGAATGGTCGTCGATTTCGCGTACTCCAGGGCTGCTTGAATGCGCGACACCGAGTACTGACCGTGAAGTTCGACTTGAAGTGTGTCGACGACACGCGCCAACACAGAGCTGAGACCCATACGTAAACCCATACGTGACGGTGCTTTGGAAGTGTGACCGCGGCGTCCGACCCATAGACAACGCCGCGCGAGGGTGCAGTCTGCCCTGCGCCTAAGATAAGAGCCTCCCTCCAATTATGGTGTCAAGTCATTCTGTCGAGTGAATCTATTGTGAGGAGTCACCGCAGAGGGTACTCCTCTCGAACTTCCGGAGGCCTTGCCTGACACCCTATGATATCGTGTACAGCGGTGTTACAACTCTAGATACTGCAAGAATCCACATCTTCGAGACCGAAGAAATCGCCCGTATGATAACCTCGATCAGCGCAGTTGGCATCTCGAAGCAGTCAGCGCCTAACCAAGTGATGATCATCACGCACGATTAGTTCCAACAGTGTGCCACTTCAGCTCCGGTCACGCGAGAGAGATCCCCATTCGGCCACCGGTTGAAAAGTTCGTCGTATCGAACAATCGTGTTCCAGAAGACTTCGACGAAGATGCGACGGCGCCAAACAGCGATGAATTGCTCGCATTCGTCTCGCCAATCGTCCTTGAAACGAAGCCACTTGGACTCGAACATGTAGTACGCTCCTGCCAAGAACGCCAAGAGATCAGGCGTTTGATGAGGTTAGGCCCACCACACACTTGACGTCCCGAAATGCTGCACGTTCCACTGGACCACGAAACAGACCCAGGCGATGGCACTCGTCTGCACGAGCGCGACCTGGTTCTCCAGCACAAAGGCGAATTATGGCGACCATTCACTAGACAGCTACTTTCAATAACAGACGAAATGCTGAGCCTGAAGGCTCTCGCTTCGACGGAGATCGAGTATCCCTAGGTGGCTCGGTGATGAATCCACTTGAACTGGAAGGTGAAGTCTGCACCTGGATATGAAGCAACATCAGTCTTCGTACAGATATCACCAAACGAGACCCCATACCAAAATGCTCGACAGTGCACTGGACGACGAAGTAGACCCAGAGC
>JAADVR010000112.1:0-64549 GCA_023335855.1 Pythium scleroteichum
ACTGACGCTGCCACTCTTGACACCATCGTTCGCCAAATTGAACTCGCACGTGGTCCGCTGACGCCTCACCCGTACCGTCGTCGTGCCATGGCCTTGCAGCTTCCTCGGGATGTTTGCAACGTCCGCCTGTTGCGCAAGGCTGTACACAACGGAAGCTTCGAAGGTGTTGTCTGGCTCCACCATGTGCTTCCGGACTACAGCCGGGCCGAGTGTCTCCGCGTCTCAGCCGAGAACGGCCACTACCACGTACCGTCGTGGATGCTGGACCACGCGCACGACAATGTCGAGATCGTTATGAGCTCAGTGGACAAGATCGCTGCTGGTGCGTAGAGGCACTGCCAGCATTTACTTTGATAGCGTTAGCGTTTTTTCTCGAAATGAGATATCAAGCAGCCTCATCACGTCAATGCGTCAGACTGAAATCGACAACAATGCAGAGACGTGGCTGTGAGGCGACGACTATTGTCGCGTCGACTCGTCGCCGCGCGAGTGTGCCAACTCGACTTCGTCGTCCACGGTGACGTCGGCAGCCAAGGCAGCGACGACCAAGCGGAGCCACGTCGTCGCGACGGTGGTCGTCGCGACGGTGGTCGCGCTGCTAGTGGTGGCAGTGACGGCGAGTGTATGATAACCACGTTTACATGAAATTAATCTTCTTTTTTGGAATATCGGTGGAGAGGCTTCGTTGCAAGGCCACTGACAATACCACTGTCCCAAGGAAGCTGTCTTCTCTTCGCCATCCAGTGGTGAGGACATGAACCAAAAGAGCTTTTGCCCAGAAACAACAATGGCGGAGGCAAGATTCATTCTTTCCACCCAAACGATACGCAAACCACAAGCCATAACCATTCAAAACAAATACAAACGTCTCCAGCGGGTTCGACTTGCCTCCGTCGTTCCGCTGGGCGGGCGTCTATCACTCTAGTTCAGGCGCTGCGTCGGGTTCTGGTCTGCAGGGGACGGCGTCTTGGACGGCGTTGCGGCCATCGGAGAGTCTGCGAGCGGCGACGGTGCCGTCGTTACGACACCGTAGCTGATAGGGTCTCGCTGGATCGCCGAGTTGTCGATTGAATTGATGTCCTTGGCCGCCGCGGCAGAGTCACTGATCGGCGGCGGCGGTGGCGTCGGGTCTGTCTGCTTGTTGTTTCCCTTCGTCGGGGTACGGGCCGGCGTTGGAGCCGGCGTCGGGGCCGGGGTTGGAGCTGGCGTCACGACGCCGTAGCTGACAGGGTCTCGCTGGATGGCGGACTTGTCAATCGACGAAATATCCTTCGCGGCCGCGGCGGATTCGCTGATCGGAGGCGGGGCCTGCGTCGTCGGCTTGGGCGGAGGCGCGACCTGCTTCGCGTCATTGCTGCTCATTCCTCGAACAACCGCAGGGCGCACGCCGCTGACGTCGTCCCCCTTCGCCTCGCCCCCGATCTCACCGAAGCCAAACGAGTGCCCAAACTCCTTGTCGGCGTCCTCGCTGCCGGTCGAGTAGGCGTCAAAATCGCCACCGACGCTCGCGTCGTCACCGTTGTCATCGTCGCGCACGAGATCGCTCGGGTCGTAGTCGGGGTCTTCGTCATCAGCGTGATCTGAGTGATCTGAGTGATCTGAGTGATCTGCGTGGCGCGCGCGTATGAGCGCTTGCTCCCACACGCTGCTGTCGCTGTCCGACGGCTCGCCATGGGGCGTGACGTGCGTGCCGTCATGCTGCGCCTTGAGCCCGCGCAGCGACTGCGCGTCGGCGCCGAGCGCCGCCAGCGCGGCCACCACGACCGCGACACCAATGCAGTGGCTCTTCATCTCGAATGGTCTTCTCTCGCGTCCCGGAGAATCGATGACTGCCCGCTCTCAGAAACCTGAAGGATTGTGCTGCTTGAGCTTGTCCCCCCGGGTGGCGCAGCCAAGCAAACGGGCTTGCGCATGACCCACTCAGCTGCTGCCCGTGGAATGTGCGGAGATCCCATCTGGATAGCGCCATTGCTCGGACGGAAACAGCACGCGGAAGAGATGAGACGATCGCCAGGCCTTTGCGTTGAGCCGGAGAACCACTTGCACCCAGAGAGCCGGAGCGAGAAAAGCCACAGCGACGAGCTCGTTACCTCGATTGAGTGACCCTCCAGTGTAGCCATGTCAAGTGAACTGGATGTCCAGAACGATCGCGCCAGACAGGCGGGGGACATGACTCGAGTCTTGAGTAGGTTGGGGCAGTTTGCGCCAAGTAGAACTGAACAGAAGGGTCCAGAAGGTTGGGGTTGGGTGGATGTGACCGGATGATTGTGATCGAAGCGAGTTGTCGTTTGGGCCGTGGCCATTGCGTCTGGGCTGCGCGGCTCCACAGCAACGTGAAAATGTGGGGTGTAGAATTACTGGTACAGACAACTTAAAAGTAAAGAGCAGATGGATATGAGTCCGACAGGCACGGATCACCGTCGTCACTGGCACTTAACGCCGAGGGTGCTCACCCATGATATCGTTCGTGATCGGATGGTTCACGTGGCGGGAATCTCCTGGTGCCCGACTGGTTAATCGTTTGAGAGGCACGCCGCCGGCCACAAGGGACTCGATGTCGCTTGTCGCATGACGATGCATCATCACAACTGGTTCGACTTCAGGTTCAGGTTCGACTAGCCGACGCGATCGGTTCAGGGCCGCTGCCGCATACCGCTGTAGCGTTGTCGCAACTTCATCCAACACGCCCAAAGCCGTTGCTGGAAGCCGGAACTCCCATCCCTTTGAATAGACCAGGTTCCCGAGTGTGTGAAACAGCGAACTTCCTGACTGGAGCGTTTGCATGGACCCGACGAGAACAAGCTTTTGCTTTGCTCGAGTGAGAGCCACGTTGATGCGCCGCCAGTCCGTTAGTAGCTCACCCACGTTGTGTTCTGCGTTGCAACGAACAAACGACACCAGCACCACGTCCTTGTCCTTGCCTTGGTACTTGTCGATTGTGCTAACTTCCACACATTGTGTGGCAACATGACCCATAAGCAAGCGAATTTGGTGAATGATCTGCGAGACTTGTGCTCTGAAAGGAGATATCACAGCAATTTCCTCAGGCTTCACGCCAGCAGCAACGAGAACTTGAACAAGGACAGCGACGACCCTTGCTTCCACGACATTCTCGAGCTTTCTACCACGTCCTGTTACACCATGACTTGACGCTTCGGACACACCAGGAACTCCGTCGGTGTTGAGAAATTGGACGCCTTCACGGCTCCTGAGCACCTGCACAGGCCAGGTTGCTTGAACCTTAGGTGCAGGGTGGGATGTCGGTAGATTGAATTGAAGCAGATTAGAGGATACAGCGTTTGAGCCGCATTTCAACTTGTCTGCGTACACTAGCCGATTTGCAACGAGCATTATGTCCCGATTCATCCGATACTGGTAGCTTAGCTGTTGTGTGGCTTCTGGATGGGCCTCTGATAGCCGTCGGAACAGGCTCACATCCATACCTTCTTTCTTGGCTTGAGGGTTCGCCACTAACGGTGGAAGCTGATAGTGGTCCCCGACGAGCACAAACGTGTCAGCACAACGCAGCGGACCAAGTACCACAGGCTCGGTAGTCTGTGTTGCCTCATCCACGATGCAATAATCGAAACGCCGCTTGGTGAACAGCACATGGTTATTTACCCCAAGGCACGTACTTCCAACGACCACGGCTTCCTTTATGCGGTTCTCCACGCCCTGTACCGACATAACCCCACCCGGACCATCTCCGACCGAGTGTTCGAGGGTATGTGGGATCAGCTGAGGATGCACTTGCTTTGAACTTCCAACGCGGATCATTGGAATGCCGCTGTCCAGGAGTTTGATGAGAAGATTGTCGACGGCAGAATGGGTGTAACTTGTGATGAGAACCGAGAAACCGAGATATGCCAGCACTTTGACTGTGAATGCAATAGTTGACGTCTTCCCGGTCCCTGGCATGCCAAGAATCAATGCATAATCGAGGGAGTTGAGAACTTTCATGACAGCACGTTGCTGATCTATGTTGAGACGGGAGAAAGCTTCTTCGAGCTCCTGGACACGTTCGGAGACGTCATGTTGCTGCATTTGTTGAGAGGGGTGCCGCTGGCGTAGCAGATCTGCGAGCCGCGACGATCGGAAGCGCGGTTTCTGCAGGTGGACAATCAGTTTCCGTCTTCTCATATCTCCAACGGGTTCATGTGACTGAGAGGGAGCAATCTGAGAAATTCCACTTGATAGCAAATCACGGAGGTGAGCACTTGTGCCACTCGTAATTTCTTCGGGCGGTGCACCAGAAAAGAGCTTCACCAAATTTTCTTTCGCTCGACTGAGACCGCTCGCAATGGCGTCTTTATCGACGCGCCATGTATAGTCGGAGCCGACGATTGACCGGCCGGAGAGAACCACACCAGGAATTCCTTGAAAGGTTTCGATAGCAATTGAATCGCTCGCCAGTCCAGCAAGTCGGCCTCGGGCTACGTGGACGAGTAGCTTTTTTTCATCAATCGATTCAACAGAAAGAATCACACGGTCATCAGATCGAAATCGACTCTCCAGAAAAGAGGCCCCAGTGAGATCGCCCGCTCCTCGTTTGTCGCGTTGAAAGCGAATCAATCTCATAGTAGCTGACCCTGCTGAACCTCGAGGTGCTGGATCGTCACTTATTAATCGAAGTCGAGCAATGCACACACAGTCAGGATCTCGCTCACGCTTTGTCCCAGTCTGCAGCCACAGAGCCCGTAAATGCTTGTCCACATTCTGATGCTCAAGGTCTATCAGCCGATTCCACTTGCGAAAATACGAGAGATCTGCATCACCGAGATGCCCCACCTTGCGCTGAAACAGGTCGTCGAGGGCGCTCGACTCACTGGTCCCGTTCTCGACTGCGGCATGATGCAGCACACATTCATCCACCTGAAAACACCTCTCACAATCTCTTCGTCGAAGCATTGGAGGTAGCACTTGCTGTTGTTGTGACGAGGTTGCACTTCCCATTGCCTTCACGCGGCCCATCGCTGCTGCAAATTTGTTCCTAGCGATAATGAGCCCTCGCGTATGGGAAGCCATCGCAGAGATACGATTTGTCTCGATTCCTGGGGCGTACATGAGCAATCCATCTTGACACCGCTGCTGGTACCGCTCGTTGAGCATTAGTGTGTAAAGTATGACCTGGCCTTGATGCTCGACACCTCCGTACGCCTTGCTGCCCGTTTTAAGCTCTAATGGCAAGACAACTTCCTCAGCCATAGACGAAAACGTGGCTTGAACTGATGCATCCGTAGCACCCTTCAGACCCCACTTTATAGACCACATCATTTCCTCGACTGCCAAGATCTGGTACACAAGGACGTTCGTTGGTGGAGCCAAACTTGGTGGCTCGTTCAGTTGGACGCCGCCGCTTCTGGAATCCCCCAACCATTTACTATAGTCTTGCATTACTTTTCCCAGCTCGAGCATTGCAGTTTCTTCGCTTAAATTGCTCTCTATCAGTTGTAACACACTTCATACGATAGGATTCACGATGAGTAGATGTTAGATGTTAACCATTCCGGAAACGCACCAAACGTACTTCGCCGCAACAATTTGCCGAGCTTCAACTAGCATTTTGTCGACGTTTTTCTGACCCGAGACTAAGCATCGCTGGAACAGTTCATGCTTCAACGTCCCCAGAAGTGCTTTTTGATTTGTAGGCCGCGATACATTCAGAGTCTCACGAAGAATAGCACGACGGAGACAGCCGAAGCTCGTTGTCACACTTGTTGGAGATACCTACGCAACGCGTGTCAACAGATTCCAGGCTAACACATCGGGGCAAAAGGATCCGAAATCACTCACAAGAATATCTGGGTGAACGATGATAAGGTGCCGATCATTATCGACAACTACGCGCTTCGAAAAGTGCGCAGGTTTGTGGAGTACAGAAGCTTGAGAACCAGCTTGCGAAAAGAACCCGCTCCTATCCTGCTCGGACAAGATGAGATGGACGGTGTCTCCGGCATCCACAACCGTGTCATACCAATCCTCGGCCAGTTCGATTTCGACGTGGTTTTCCTCATCATCGAGAAGACGCATGAAAACTCGCCGATGATATGGATCTCGATCGACTTCCAGAACAAGAAGCCGTTTGAAAGAGTCCTCAGATGTGGGGTGCGAGTTTATCGATTTTGTCAAGGTGCTTGTCGTTACTGCTTCTTCAAAGGTTAGTCTCTTATCGACCGATGGAGATGCCGACCCTTGGCCGCTCTTGTCGCTTGTGACTACCATCGGATACGCTTTCGTAGATGGAGAAACAAGAGGTTTAGTCGAGGGCACAATATCAGAATTGGGATATGTATGAGGAGGAGCAGGGGGCAGAACCTGATGGGAGGTATACTGGGACTGGGTTGTCTGGGATAGACCTCCATTCTGACGGCTGGCAATTTGCTGGCTGGCTTCAAATTCTAGCTGATCAAGCAGCTCCCACGACTCTTCGGTAAAGTCCGGCGATTCGAACTCGAGCTTTTGCTGTACCACGACAGGCGGGGTTACTTGGGTTACAGACGACTCTGGAAGCTTTGTAGTTAGTCGTGGAGGCGTCGCAAAAGTCGATGAAGCAGGTGCTGTTGATGCCGTCATGGATTGGGTGTCGGTCGCTTGCTGAACTGAGTTCAGAATGGGTTCTTCTGTCTCTCGTGATAGTCGTTCGTCGAGCTGATCCAGCAGCGTGAGCTCATCTTGGGATTCCCCTGTCCTTGCTGACTGTCGAGAGACTGACTGTTGTGCCGAGGACCTTGCCTTGAGCGACGTTGTACGGCTCCTTGTCTTACCTACTGCCTCTGGACTGAAGAGGATATGGCGCGACACACAGCTAGTTTCGGCTAAAGGCGGATTGATCTCGAGCCCCGCGACCGGCACTAAACGCGTGAGCGAGGATCGTTTTCCATGGTTCTCTCCGTTCGCCTTCTTCTTACGGTCGTATTCATCGTCGCTGTCCGTGCTCTGGTCTCTCGCGTGTGTGGGGGTGAGTCCGGGCAAAAGCGACTCGACGCTGGCGCGCGCCAGGCGCCCCACAAACCCCTGCACTTCCTCCTGCTGGGCCAACTTCCCTGTACCAGACACGCGAATCTGCTTTTCTGCGGGTGAGTCGCGCCAAACGACGCGCACGCCGTCGTCCTTGGCGTTGCCACGCACTCCGTTGCCTGGCGACGACCGCGTGGGCGTCGTCGTCGTCGTCGTGGCGGCCGCAATATCGCGCCGTGCGCGCTTCCTTCGCGGCGTGTGCACACCAGGGTCTTTTTCCATCGCCTCGTTGAGTCGCTAGTCGCGCCGAAGCCGTCGGTCGCACGCAAATGCCCGCGACGTCCACGCCGGTTTCCTTTGGGCGTGGCTTGTTCCTTTGCTTTTCGAAGGATGCAACACGCGCCAAAAAGGCGAGAGAGTACTTTATTACCTGTGTTGAATGGTATTCTGCCGGTTTTAAAGCATAGGAAGAGATCGACACTTGAGAAATGGAATACAAAACCTGTGATATTAAATATATGGTTGCATCAGCAAGATCTAACAGAAACGTCCGATTAAAAGACCCGTCCATATTAGAGCCTGATATAGGTATTTACCGATTAAATATCGGGATTATACCGGTACTTCATTACAAATATGAAGATAAACGACAATTGATACAATTAATCTACCCAGGACAGGTGCTGTTGGCCCGCTACTACTACGAAGTATTATTTAGAATACCGGTTTATAATCAGACATTTCCGTGATCATACAGACTTGAGTAGGCTTCGCCGTTCCTGCTGCTCTTGTTCCTGGGATCGCCGAGACTCTTGATACTGGAGTTCACACTGTTCGCGGAGAGTAGTAATATCTTTTTCCAGCAAAAGGTGTTCATCCAACGCGATCTCCATGAGCAGTGCCGTGTCATGGAGGCGCTGGTCTCGTTCTTTGAGGAGACGGAAAAGCTGCATGTAGTCCTTCGTTTCACTGAGAATCTGGGGTTGAGCCATCCGTAAGAGCGCAATCACGAGCGAGAAGACGGCACTAGATCCTTCGTAGATCAGCACATCGAGCAGGCGAAAACTGGTTTCGCTAGGGAAGACGGCGCAGAAGATCGGTAACAACCAGCCTGTGACCAGAAGCAGCCCTATCTGGGGTGGGTTGTGCAGCACAACTTGAATATGCCGGGTGAGCTTCGGCAGTCTTCGCTGTAGAAGCTTCTCCAGCACGAACCCGTCGACGTGGAGACCTTCCATGCCCTTGCTGTAGTTCTTTGGGAAATAGTCCTCGCAGAGTGCAGCCAGTAGCCAGAAGACACGTTCTTCTATGTGGTCGGTAGTAATCGGTTCGCTTGTGCAGTCGTGGTCGTGAAACAGACACAATAACCGCCCAGCAATAAAACTCATAGACTGGCAATAGCCAATGCTCTCGTTGTGGACCGCGTACGCGAGAAGCACTCGTTCCATCGCAGCTTGGCCTTCGGGACAATTGATCCAGGATCGGCTACCGGCAAAGGTCCTCTGCAAATCTACTTGAACTTGCCTTCGCGTCATGTCGAAGGGCGTTCGTTGTGAACGAACATCTGGGCAAGCCTGAGACTCATCTGCTCTTGCCTTGAGCTCCATCGCCCGTTTAAGGATTCTCTGGTAATAACCTGTACCCGCTTGACGACGCTTTCGGCTTGCCCCACTCATTCTCATGTATAGTGTTGGTCTGGCAGCCAAGGGAATCCCTCCCCACACCAAATGTTGAAGTCGTGATGAGTGACGATCCGCTGAGGGCTCGTAAAATGCAATATCATCAGTGGTGCGCAACATGTCGATAAAAGAGCTGCGTGGCAATCGGTGCCTAAACTTGACGCCGTGAAAGCGCGACCAAAGTCGATCCTGCTGCAGACAGACTCGTAGTTGATGCTGACGATAATACTCATAGTTCCTTTGAGATGTAGAGTCTTGGGTCGAAAAGATGCGGAATCCTAAAGCGTCGTATTTTCGCAAGTCCTTCATCGTTAGGTTAAGCGAATGACTTGTTGGGCTTAAAACCGGGCTAGTACTCGTATCGCTGAGTGGCGAATTGGACGCTGACGAAGATGCCGTAGTCACAGTGGTGTTGGAAACAGGCGGGGATGACGGTTCTTCTGCTTCATCGAGAAGTTCTTGTGCAGAAGTGCACATCACACCATCTTTCGTCGGATGGGGAAGGCAGGTGATTCCGTCAGCTAGGAACAGCGACCGAATGAGTATCTCTCCGTGCGTTTCATCACACACCATTTCTTTCGGCCCATGCTCCAGCGAAAGCCACTGCAGCTTCGCTGGAAAGCCACGAATGAGCTCAACCAAAGGCACGCTTGCAACACCAACGATGGTCGACTGGGCTGACGGTGTTTCGTGGTGCACTTCGACGACGACGTCAGAGTTGAGGGCCTCAGGAACTCGAAATTGCGTGGACAAGCCGAAGTGGGGATGACGGAATGCGTGCAGGGTGCCGGATAACAGTAACTCTTGCTGAACTAACGCGTAGTCCGTCCGTACTTGGTATAGAAAACGCTTCAGAGAATTTGTTTCTGATCGAGCACATACCGAATCCTCTGATTTTGAGAGGGATAACGAAGATCTTCGACGTTGAGGACCATCAGGAGCTGACTCACTCTCACGCAAAAGTTGAAGCGAAACGACGGCAAAAAAGCGCCCCTGCTCTGCGGCTTCTCGCCTCGTACGTTTTTCTTGAGACGAACAGTGCAGTAGACGACGGGCCTCTAGCAGCTCGAAGTGCACTGTCCCAATGAAAGCGACTTCAGATACACTTCGGGACACAGAAGGTGCGAGCAAATTGAAAAACGACCTCCGCTTGGGCTTTGCTTCACTAGCCCTTGGCCCGGTTGTCTTGAATTCTCCGGTCAGACTGGGAATACAATAGTCACTATACCCGTTGCGATTGAAAGTTCGCATTCGAACGAGGTATTCACAGTCACTCTCGAGACCAGAAAGCCAGAACTCACGAGAATCAGGTTGAATGAACACATCCAGCGTTTCCCAGTCCAAGAGATACGAAGATGCAGATAGAGCAGCAGCGCTTGCGGTGTCAGACGGCACAATCATCAACACAGACAGCACTGCGCTTGCTCTTCGAAGACCTGCCGGTTTCTTGCAGTACTCGAGTTCGAACCATTTTGGAGCCAGCTCTCCAGCGAGCTTTTGGTTGTCTGTTGCCGGTTCATACTTCCACGAGACACCCATAGAGCACGTATCAACGCCAATGCACGACACACTTGTCGGTGCTTCTGGTACTTGTGACACTTCTTCGAGAAAAGACTGTACGTCTGCTTGCTTGGCAAGATCCAAGGCAGAGTTTCCATCGCTGTTCGTCCCAACGATGTTCAGGTCTCGGCGCGATGGCGCTTCGTAAACCAGCCACTTGCACACATTCAGATGCCCGCCCATAGCAGCATAATGGAGCACTGAATATCCATTCAAGTCGAGCGAAGCGATTGAAGGTCCGTGCACTTCATTCCCTTGCAGGAGCCACTCGAGAACAAGCAGTCGACCGTTGTAAGCAGCGTAGTGAAGCATGTTTCGACCACTAAATGACGTTATCGACATGGATACAGCTGCGTCTGTGCGCGTTGAGAGATCTCCACACCACTGAACGACATCGAGACATCCGTGGATCGCTGCGAGATGCGTGACGTGGGTACCGTTTATATCGACCAGACAAATTCCTTGTGGATCATACTCGTGCAACATCTTCAGCACCTCGAGGGCTCGCTCTCGCTTCCCAGACGAGATGACTTCGTGGAAAGGCGTGCGCCCCATAACGCACTGCATTCTTGGACTCGCGCCGTTGTACAGTAGACACTTTATCACCTGGAAATTAGCAAACTTACATGCCTGATGCAGGAGCGTCTTGCCTTGTGTCGAGTCCTTGAAACCGTTCACGTCCACGACAGCTTGTGTCACTGATTTGGTTCTCGCGTCTTCTCGAACACGCTGCGCATCTTCCTCGCTCGCACACAACTCAATTCGAAGTCTTGCCATGACGTCAAAGAACGAGTCGGTCGCGATGGCTTCAAACAGAGCGACCGCCGACACTGCCGAACCCCGAGGCGTTGTTGGCTCGAGGAACGGCTCCGCAGCAAATCCCTCGACATCTTCCGTGCCATGCTCGACCTTCTGCTCCATAGGTTTTGAATCCTCTTCCTCTTCCTCGTCTTCCTCTTCTCTTTTCTCTTCGCTCTCACCTTCTCCTCGTGTCTCATGGGTGGGAATTTCAACGACCGTAGTGGGCGACGCTGCCGACAGTGCGTCGCCGTCTTTCGACGCGCTGAGCTCAACCGCGAGCTTTGACTTGCGCCTTCGCGCGCGTCGTGCTCGCTGGGACGGCGACGCTGCGTCGACGAGATTCGCGAGGCCGATCGACTTGCGCTTGGGCATACTCGCGCTCGGCGACACCATCTTTTCTCAGCACACAGACAACTAAAATCAACAAACCGCACCTCATTCGAAAGCGCAGCATCTCGCGCACATGTTCCTACCTTTTGTTTGTCCATCTTCGCCTTTAGAGCTTCGCTATCCGCCACGAAAGAGCTCGCTTCCGACTGCGTCCAGTCGGGTTCAACGTGCTTGTTTCGACGCTGATGACGCTTGGCCCAAAAAAAGGCAATCCAGGGAGTTCAGCTTGAAAAGATGTACATACCGGTACTAAACCGGTCAATTAAAACCGGTTTTCGGATACCGGTAGCGAGTTCAACTTGACGCTGATTGGCTGAATCCACGAGATCGTGCCGTCATCGTTTCCACGGCAGAATCAGCTCCTGGCTGCACGAGATCCTGATCGGAGAGATCACATAATCGCCAGTCGCAATCTTCTCGACCTCGAGCACCTTGTCTTCTTTCGTCTGCACGTCTGCATTCGCCATGAGCCGCCGCCTCTTCTCGACGATCAAGCCCCGCACGCCCGTGGTCAAGGCCACCATGCTGCCCAAGGACACGTTCCAGGGCAAGGTCGCCCTTGTCACGGGCGGCGGCACGGGCCTGGGCAAAGGCATCGCGACCAAGTTCTCGGACCTCGGCGCGACCGTGGCCATTATGAGCCGCAAGCGCGGCATCGTGGACGTCGCGGCGCAGGAGATCGAGGAGATCACGGGGAACAAGGTCATCGCGCTGCAGGGCGACGTGCGCGAGGCCGACCAAGTCAAGGCCGCGCTCGACGAACTCGAGGAGAAGGCCGGCATCCCAACGATCGTTGTGAACAATGCGTGAGTGTTTTGTTGTTTGAAGTGGTGAGCGACGGGATTGGATGAGAAAGGGTGCTAACGGTGGTGTGTGGAACGCAGCGCGGGCAACTTTGTGTCGCCGTTTGAGCGCCTGAACGCCAAGGGCTTCGGCACGATCGTCGACATTGTGCTCAAGGGCACGGCCAACGTCACGCTCGACGCCGGCAAGCGCATGATCAACGCTGACACCGGTGGTGTCTTCCTCAACATCACGACCACGTACGCCGAGACTGGCTCGGGCTGGGTCGTGCCCTCGGCCGCCGGCAAGCGCATGATCAACGCTGACACCGGTGGTGTCTTCCTCAACATCACGACCACGTACGCCGAGACTGGCTCGGGCTGGGTCGTGCCCTCGGCCGCCGCCAAGGCTGGCGTCAGCGTATGTCAACCTGCTTCCACACCAGATAGCAATTGCCGTCCTAACGAGCTATTGCTCTATTCTAATAGGCTATGATCAAGTCGCTTGCGGTCGAATGGGGCAAGTACGGCATCCGCACAGTCGGTGTCGCGCCCGGCCCGTTCAAGACCAAGGGTGCTTTCGACCGCCTCGACCCTTCGGGCGTCTTTGAGGAGCGAATGCGCACCATCAACCCTCTCGAGCGTCTGGGCGAGATCGAGGAGCTCGCCAACTTGGCCACGTACATGGCGAGCGACTACGCGAGCTACCTCAACGGCTCCATTATCCGCTTCGACGGCGGTGAGACTGTGGCCAACAGCGGCGAGTTCAACTTCTTCCGTGAGGTTGCACCCGAACAGTGGGACGAGCTTGAGGCCGCAATCCGCACCAGCAACTCCAAGAGCAAGAAGTAGGCGTCCAACATGATCACGTGTCTGCACTTCAATCACGGTCATGGGATGGGTCTACAGTTGACCAAATCTTATAAGCTTTGAAAAATGTAAACTCTTCATTCACCTAACGTCTGACTGTGATGCTCTGAGAACAAATACGTACCATAAAATGAACCATAGCATTATGAAGAGAAGAGCGAGTATTTGCGCCGCGAACCGACGCGGTTTCTTTCGAGCGCGAAGGGGCCTCGATGGCGGCGTCTTACAAGCTCACGTCCACTGAGAGCCTACGAGCATGTGGAATTCTGGACGAGGCTCTCGAGAAGCTCAACTTTCTGGGTAGCATCACACCTGATATCCTGCAGCACCGCGAGGAGCTCTCCGAGATCGTGGGCGAAGAGATCTCGCGGATCATCCAGGAGCAGCGCCAGCTCGAGGCAAAGTATGAGAAGCTTATAGCGCAGCGCACCGTGCTGAAGGTGAGCTGAACATCTTCATGATCTCATGGAACGATGCTCCAGCTCACCGCAGGAGCTCCACTGTGTAGGGTCTAGCAAACAAATCCAAGTTCAAGGAAAACCAACGTGAGATACAGGAAGTGAGTCGGCTCCTGAGAGAGTCGACCAAGAGTCTATGCCGCAACCTGAAGGAGAATCCAAACTTTGCCGGCAACTTGCTCAAGATCCAGCAAGAGCGCGAGGGGCTCATGGAGCTTTTGTCCCAGACAGCACTCGAGCTCAAGAAGCACGGCACGTTCGACACCTTGCTGGCGTATGTGCAAGATGGGAAGAACACCCAGGAGAAAGCCCACAAGATCCTCAAGAAAGAGCGTGAGGCAGTCGAAGAAGTCAAGCGGCTGAGCTCCGAGCTGCAGCGAGAAAAGACTGAGCACCAGAAAGAAGTGGCGGACCACCGCAGCACAATCTTGCAGCTCAAGGAGCAGCTCCTCGCTGTCAAGTCCAAGACCCAGATCGACATTCGCTATGCACGCAGCGAAGCGAAGGCGAAGAGATCCAGCACGGCGCGCATGTACCATCAGCTGATCGAAGAGGAAGAAGAAAAGATCAAAGAACTGCAGGCGAAATGCAACATGGAGACGCGCGTCCACGACGAAACCACGTCGTTTTTGAAAGAGCGACAGGAGCAGCTCGCGTCTGAGTTGGCGGAGTGGACGGCCAAGTACCAGCAGGACGTCCAGGCCAAGCAGCAGCAGCTGCAGAGTGTCCAGACGCAGAAAGGCGCCAACTCGCAAAAGCTCGAGATCTTCCAGAGGCGATGGCAAGAGGAGATGGTCGCGATCCAGCAAAAGGAAGAAGAGCGCAAGCGTCTGCTCGAGCTCGACGCGCTGCGCAAGGAGGAGCTCAAGGCGCAGAACACGGCCGCGCGCATCATCCAAGTGGCCTACCGCCTCTTCCACGCCAAGCAGGAGGAGAAACGCAAGGCCGACGAGGCAGGCAAGAAAGGCAAGAAAGGAGCCGCCAAGAAGAGAGGAAAGGCAAGAAGTAATGGATGATACATGTCGCTGGTTTGACGGATGACTGCGAGGCACTCTTCGTCTCTGATGTCGACAACGCTTCAAACGGGTGCATGTTTGTTGTAGCCATTTCTCTCCTAAAATCGGTTACGTTGAATGCTCATTTTTGGGTACACAAACGAAGCGTAACCAAGATGCGTAACCTGATGCGGAGCTGCTCAATGGCTCAAGCGTGACGATGGAGGAGTACTTTGTGCAAAAGTGCGTGACGTCGGACGCGTCCCAGGAGCCCACAGAGGCCATTTCCACGTGGGCGACGACAAGGCGATGCGAGTGCGTCGTGGTGCAAGAGAACGCGCACGCGAACGGCGCCTCGCGCGCAGTGCTGGCGGCCGTCGTCGTCATGGTGCGAAACTCGCATTGATGGTTAGCAGTGGAGATTCGTTTTATCCGCTTTGTACGTTTTCCTGTGGTAGACGACGGCCTCGAAGAAGACGCAGCGCGTCGCGCTGTGCACGCTGGAGCCGCCGCTGACGTCGCTGGCTGATGGGGCGTCTGCCAAACTCGTCGCGCTGAATTTTTCGTCCGACTGGTCGTGGCTCGAAGCTGGACTTTCGGACACACCAGAGGACTCTCCACTGCTCGACAAGATGCAAGATCGGCTAAATGGAGTTCTCAAGTCTGCTGAAACTTCTTCGTCGCCATCATCTCGACCGAACGTGGTAGTCATCGATTCGCTCAATGTTCTGCTCGAGATCTACCCGTTGGCTCGAGTGCTTGCGTGGCTGCGACAATTGCGACGGAACCCGCAAGTCGGTTCCGTTATTTTCCGAATCAACGCTTCGGCTTCGCCCTCTGCTTCGATGGTGCAGACACTCGCCCACGAAGCTACAGCGGTCGTTCAGGTCGAGACTCACTTGTCGCTGTTGGCATACCCGATCTTGGCCAAGGAACGAAGGCGAGAGATCCCCAAGAAGATGCATGGATTGGTCTTATTGCTTCGCAAGAAAAAAGTAAGTGCTTTGCTTTCTCCAAAACGATTGTTAAGCCTGACACAGGTACTGTGCTATCAGAATGGTCGAACGAGTGAGAGCGTCGAGTATTTCCAAGTGTCAAACGGCCGCATGGAGTTCAGTTCCGACGGCGAGAGCGTTAGTGGCAGTGCCGGCACCAATGCGGACGGATCGACGAAGTCTGCTTTGAGGAAGAGTGGTGGTGAGGCTGCACAAGTTCCTGCTCGGCCTGTAGAAGCAGCTTCCAGTGGATCGACTATTGGAACTGGCAAGGCTCTTCCTGTTGGAGCTGACGAAGTGAGCTTCAACCTCTCGATCAGCGCAGAAGAAGAAATCGCGAAGCGGAATGTTCAACTGCCGTACATGCACCAAGGTGCAGGTGGTGGCGGTCAAGTCAACAACCTGCTGTTCATCGACGAGGACGACCCAGACTGGGATGACGACGATCTTGATGATGATTTGGACATATAGACAACGCTCTCGGCATGCAACGTTAATATGATCACAATGAAGACTCGCGTGCCAGCATGGCGCCATCATTCGTTCAGATCGTCGAGTCTATTTTGGAGGCAATCGCCGGGGCATATTTTAGCAGAAGCGGGCTGGGGCTATCGACCATGTGAAGTGGATGACGCCTGGGGCGAGCACGCGGCTGCGTCTTAGCCACTCGCTACTCGCCATCGCTACGCTATCTCCACCTTGTCGACTATGGCGACGAAGAAGCGCGTGAGCTTCAGTGAGTCCTGCGGCGGGCATAGGTGTCCCGACGCCGATGTCGACGGTGAGAGTACCGAAGAGCAGCCGCTAAAAGAGTGTGACGACGAGCGGACTTTTTACTCGAGATCGTTCCACGACCCATCACTGCGCCCACCGTCCATACCTCCTCGAGTCCTTCACTGTAGTGATGGCACGCGTCACTCAGCAGCCACATCCCCTGTGCGCAAGAAAATCTCAACTCTTCAAGATCGAAGGGTCAACACGATTTTGATCGAGGCACTGCAGCTTGTCGATTGCTCGCAGGAGGAACTCGCGGTGATCGAGAAGTCGATCAAGAAGCTTCGTGATGCAATTCACGGCTTTTCGATTTTGGTGGACAAGCAGGTCAATATCATCGGTGCTGAGACTCTCGAAGAGCGAGGTCGCATCCGTGCGGACATCCAGGATCTCGCAGGAAACCTCAAGCACTCGTACGAGATCTTTGACTCCACGTGCGATCGCATGCGCGCCGTTCTCACGACAGGGAGGCACCATATCCAAGCCCACAAGAAGAGAATTGGTCCATCAACACCAACGAAAGCGTCGAAACCAGGATCTGGTAGTCCCAGATCCCCGTCAAGGCGGTCGCCAGGAAATGGCTCTGGGTCTCCTCCTCGAGTTCTACCCATGAATGCACCGCCAACGTCCCCGTCCATCGCAGATGGAGGTCTCTCATTGTCTCCTGCGTGTGGGCGTGTCCCACTCAAGAGTGTGCTTAACTACCAGCCACCAGATCAGGACGAGCCGGGCG
Organism: Pythium scleroteichum; assembly: GCA_023335855.1. NCBI lineage: Eukaryota > Oomycota > Peronosporomycetes > Pythiales > Pythiaceae > Pythium > Pythium scleroteichum. Next base: position 16,995 of record JAADVR010000112.1, read on the forward strand.
TTGCTGTAGTCATGACGCCCGAGTTCTTCAACTCGGTTATAACATCCGTTGGGCTCGAGGAGAAGGAGTTTCTGGACCTGAAGGATCTCGAGAGATTCATTCAGGAACTGTTTACGTTCTGCATCGCTAAGAGTCGCGCGCTAACGTTCATGGGCAAGGCGTTTCATAGACGACTCATCCCGATCTACGCTCGCGACCTTGTCCGGATGATTGCTCATGAACTGATGCTCGACACTGCCGAGGTAAACTTCCTTTCAGTCAGGAATTACTATATTGCAAGCTAACTCTGTGCCGTTTGCAGATGGGCTTGGCTCCTCAGAACACGTTCTTCGATTACATGTGCGAGCATCCGTACAGCTTCGACTCTCTGCTCGATCGGCTCTACGTGACTGACGGTAACCACTACACCGGCGAACCCTCGCCCGTGATGGCGCCGATGGACATCCCAGCGGCCAACCCTTTCAGCAATCATTTCACGCCCAATGGCGGCGTTCTCCACGATGGGCGGATTGTGCAGACGCTGCTCGTGAACCGCCCGGACGCGGAGCAGCTCGAGACCGCCGAGCAGACGCTCGCCATGGCCAAGCTGCTACACGACCTCGCGACGGCCGAGAACGAGGCCAAGCACGGCAGTCGTCTCTCCATCCGCCCGCAGCCCACGAGAACCATCGAGTTCTCGCGGGTCTACCTCGCGGCCTCGAAGGACCTGTTGTCAAAAGAAACAGGTGTGAATTGATACATGTAGCCATGTGTCCAAGATGCCACGATCGACTACCGAAATATCTGGATAATAGCCTTGTTTTCAAAGTTCGAAAATCTCAGATTACGTTACACGAAGAAGTAGTACTCCGTGAGTTGCTCCCACCTAAATACTGGTAAAGAAACGGGTTTGTCCAAATCATATTTTCACAAGTTTCCTTCATATCCACCCCAATAGTAATGCGTAAAACAGGCTCGATGCAAAAATGGAAAAAAGGCTAATTTACTCCGACCTCACGGTGGCCGGGTGGGCACTGCTGTTCCGTCGGCGCTCGCGCGCGAGCTTCTTGCGTTCTCGGGTCTCCTCTTCGAGGTCGAGCCGGGGGACGCTGTACTCACAGAGCGAGACGTACGAGGAGCCTCGCTCGCGAAGAGCGCACGGCGCGATGCTCAGGAACGACTGCATGGCGTAGCAGTCCCGCAGGTCCGGGTGCTGGTTGGCCGCCCGGAGGATCTCTTGGAACATCTCGCAGCGGTTCTGGAGATGCGACCGGTCGTGGCGTTTCCAGTAGGATAAAAAGCCGGCGCTGGGTAGTGGCGGTAGCGTGAACGAGAGGAACCAGGCCTCGTGGAGTTCGTCGGCGAGGCTCGTCTCGGCTTGGTTACTTGCACTGCCGAGCCCACTGGAGCGGACGCTGGACGAGTTGAAAAATGTTGGTTTCAGGTCGGGCAGCGACGGTCGAGCGGCAGCGGCCGCCGCAGCGGCAGCTTTCCGTTGCACATAGTGCTCTTTTCTTGCCTCGAGGATGTCCGAGAGGTTGTTGTGGAGGTGCTTGAAGTCGGTGTAGCTGCGTCGGATGGTATATGTCTGCAGCTGGCTCTCGTTGGCGCGCACGTCGATGTGGTACATGACTTTCTTCTCGCTGCCACGGATGGTCCAGCCCGAGACCACGAGGTCGTTCTGCGTCGACGACGTCGTGGACGCCGCGGTCGTGGCGCGCGTGCCCCAGCTTGAGCGCTGGTCCGAGCTGCCTCGAGACCGCGGCGGGTGGTAGAGTTGCCGCAGGCTCACCGAGTCGGAGCCTTCGCTGGTCTGCGTCGCGAGCGACGGGGGCTTCATTTCGTCGTCCTGGTTGCTCGGGGCTCGATACCGTGGGTAGGCGCCTCGCGAGACGCGCAGTTGGGCCGCTTCAGCCAATGGTTCGGTGGCCGAGCTCTCCTCGGGCAGCGGGTGGATGCGCTCGTTGTGCCAGCCCGATTTGGGCGGCTCGTCGTACTCAAAGTACCAGGACGAGAGGTTCTCGACCGCCGCTTCGAGCTGGCGGCCGCGCGAGTAGGGACCATAGGACGACGAGGACGAGACCGAGCTCACGGCCACGGGCGATCCCCGTGGGTGCGCATACGAGAGCGCGCTCATCTACGTGTGTGGGCTTCCGGTTGCTTCGGGGACTGACTGACTGAGTGGGGAAGAAAGCCGTTGAGGTGGGTGGGGAAGGCCGTTCCCTCCAGGCATATCAAATGTGGCAGGCTCTCGCCGGCCACAAGGCGCCCTGGCTTGGGAACAAAATGCACACGAGCAAAAGAAAAGGAGGGACTGGCACTCCCTGCGAAACCGTATACCACGCAGCTGAACGATTGCGGATCGCCCACGCAGGGAGATGGACGCGGGACCTCTTGAACTTGATGAAATTGCCATCTTGCAAAGGAAAGACTCGGGAGACAAGCCCACGCGCGCAGCTGCACCACACCAAAAAAAAGCGCGGGCACAAAAAAAGCCAAAAAACGGTTTTTGCGTGACCGGGACCAGAGGAAGATTCCTCTCCGGAGAGGGCAGACTCGACGGAACCAATCGAATGCGCGCGTCTCGCGCCGAGCGCCATGACTGCCGACGTCGCCAGTAGTCAATTGACCCGTCAGCACGGATGGCCGCCGCGCTGGGGAGGATGCTACCGTCGGCCGTGTTCGCTCCAGCCGGAGGGGGTAGACCGGCCGCCCCAATCACTGTGCGCCGAGGCAGACACGGCAGCCAATCCGCCCAGCCTGACAGCAGACGCGTCGACGTGAACAGACCTCTGCACCATCTGGTCTTTGTTCCCGAGCCAAAGCGCCAGGAGTACCTCGCAACTTCAACGTGCTTTTTGTTCCGACCATCGGCTCCCTTCCCGCATTTCAGTTCTTGCGGCGTCGTGGTCAAAAGCGCAAAGGCTCCACGGAAATCCTTCCAAGGAAAAAAAAAAGATAATCGAACGAGCTCGGTGGAAACCCTGCGTGCTCGACTCGAGATGCGAGAGCTCTTCGTAGAACCGTTTTTTAATGAGCGAAGGAAAGAGAAAGAGAGTGAAAAGCAGTTCTGTTCTGCTCGATTCGATCCAACCCAGACTCGCGAGCACGGCGTAATCTGCCAAAAAGTGTTCCGGCCACCGTAAATAGCTTCAGGCTCAGATTCTCAGATGTGGAGCTCCTCGCCAGGTCTCACACGAGCATGCCCGCCCACGCGCTGACGTCGGCCGAGCGCCGCCGCGAGCAGCTCATGCTGCGTGAACTGCGTCGCTTCCACCGCGACCACGCGTTCCTAGACGGTCCGCTGGTGACAGCCCACACGCGGAAGCGCGTCCGCGTGCCACGCGTCGACGCCGACGAAAACCCGTTCTGCCTCGCGCGCCAGCTCGCGGACGAGCACGAGCGGCTCAATTTCAACAAGGTATCCTCTCGACTACAGAAGAGGCGCGTCGCGGGACGGTTGGCTCGGATTGGATGACGCGTGGTGCACTGTCTGTAGAACCCACGGTTCTACATCAGCACCATCCGCAACTCGCCGCGTGTGGAGGAGAACCCGCGCAACCACTCGAGTGTGAGAGAGCCTTGTCTCTTTTTGCCGCGTGGTCTTGCAGCGGCGACGAAGGAGACAGAAGTGGCTCACTTCACCTTTGCTGAGTGGTTTTCTAGTTTGTCAACCAGGCGGCAGACCTGCTGACCAGCTCGGGCTTCTCGCCACGGGCTCGAGCCGAGTTCACGGGCACCGTGCCACCCGTGGCATACCGACCCGCCGAGTTTTCCTTGCCCAGCGTCGTCACCGTGGATCCGAGCGATCTGAGGTCGATCCCAAAAGATCACCTGCTGAGTTCGGAGAAGAATGCCATCCACATCACCTCTACGCACGCGCCGCCGACGCACATCCACTACGGCTCGCAGCGTCCGCCGCAGCCGACATCATTCGGTCACCGCCCTGAGGCGCGTTTGGTTGGTCGTTTCATGGATTCGAGCTGTCGACTAACAACATGAAGTGGTTTATAGTCGGCATCGCGGATGTATGATCCGCTGACGAGCACGGTCGCACGTGTTAAGAAGCCCACTGCGGTACGACAGTTGGCTCCAGTTGTTAAGACATCGTCCAAGGCAGGAATGAGCGCCCTGGACCTCCAGCAGCTTCTCACGCCGACCAAGGCGACTCAGTCACTGACCACGTCACCACGATCTAGTCCGACGGCGCCGACTCCAACGTCGCGAAGCCCAGATTTGTCTCCACCAAAATCTTTTCGAAGAAGAGCGAGTGACGGTGAATGCGCCCCGACGATGGAAGAATTGGTACGTTTATCGTGGGCGATTGACAATATTGTCTGGACCCTTATGACTCACTGTTGTTTGTTTGTGGTGATCAGGAAAGGGGCTTTCAGAACGAGACCTACTACCCACCGAAACCTCGCAAGGACCTTCGCTTTCACGCTCCGACAGACCAGACGACGGCCCAGTTGATAGACAAATTTCGAAAACTCGCCGTCAGGAAAATGCCGGAATGAAGAAGAGTGGAATTCCGTTATTCCGTGGTGACCAGAGCCAGGGTGACCTGCCAGGAAGGATGGAAGACAGAATAGCCGTCTATAGCGTAATCCCTGTGCTAAAAGTCTGGGTCCCATTCACACTCAAGCCCGGCGTCTTCCTGTTCGTGCCGGAAGTCTTCGAAGTTGGACGTATCGAAGGCGTCGCGGACCTGGGGGACAATGGGCGGCTTGAGGGCCTTGTCTAGCAGCGAGTCCCACGCGAAGCCCGAGAACCACTTGTGGTTGATAATGTCCTTGATGCCATGCTTCATGTTCCCGAGCCTTCGAGCTGGATTCTGGCAGAGGAGTTTCTGGACGAGGTCGACGCACGATCGCCTAATACACACAGTAGACATTTTAGATACGAGAGACATGTCAAGATGAGAAGCGAGTCGACGTACCCGAAGAAAACGGGGAACTTGATGTTTCCCTGGATGATCAAAGCGTAAATCTGCATTGGATCCTGAGCGAAGAATGGGGCTGAGCCGGTGAGCAGTTCGAAGATGAGAATCCCGAGAGCCCAGTAGTCCACGGCCTTGTCGTGTCCTTTGTTCAAGATAATCTCTGGAGCCAAATAGTCGGGCGTGCCACATAACGTCCACGTCCGGTCCGTGACCAGCTTCGCTAGACCAAAGTCTGCTAGCTTGACGTAGCCGTCTCGGTCCAGGAGAATATTTTCGGGCTTCAGGTCCCGATATGCAATGCTCTTGGAGTGCATGTGCTGGAACACGAGCACGATACTCGCCATGTAAAACTTGGCTACGGGTTCTTCGAAGCGGTCTCTTCGTCGTAAATATGTGAACAGCTCTCCGCCCAGCGCCAGCTCGAGCAACAAGTAGATGTACTTGCTGTCCTTGTACGTACAAAAAAGCTTGAGAATGAATGGGTGGTCCAGCGACATCATCACGCGCTTTTCGTTCAACACGTGCTCCTTGAGGTTGTTCTCCACGATTCGGGACTTGACTAGGCACTTCAGCGCGTACGCGCTATTAGTTCCAGCGTGTCGGACTAGCTTGACTCGTCCGAAGGCGCCACGGCCGAGCGTCTGCAGGATCTCCAACTCATCCTTCACGATCTGCATCGTATATTTGTAGTCCGACGCGTGCTCCGCGAGCATGAGACTCGACGCATTCCGTGCGAACCCGGAGCTGCTACCCGTCTTTGGGTGATTCTCTACCGGATCACGGTCCATGAGCTCTTCCAGAGTGCCGAGCATTGCGATGAAATGTTCCCGACCGAGTGTCAGACATTGGACGCGAGTAATTGCTGTGCAAGTCGCTGACCGCACCTCGTCTTTGAGCAGCGCCATCTCACCAAAGTGGTCTTCGGCTTTCATGACCCGGATTTGTTTGTCCTGGTTTGTGTCCGGGTCCACATGGGTCACGAGCACCTCGCCCTGTGTGATGATGTAGAAATGCTCTCCGACTTCGCCCTGCCGAATGATCGACGCATTGATCTCGTGCTCCTCCCACTCCATCGCTGCTGCAACTTGCTGCATTTCCTGGTGCGTCAGCTTGTTGAAGATGGAAATGTTGTGCAGAACCTGCAGCGCCTTGTGCATGCGAACGAGCTTGTGTGAGGCCACAATCTCGCGGAACGTGTTTCGCTCGAGCGCCCATAGCTCGACCTCGGTCACAGCTCGGATTGTGGCTGCTCGTGGCATATTACACAGCAGAGCCAGCTCACCAAATCCCATACCTGGACCAATAAAGCCATATCGAATCGGTGTTGGAGAGCCGTTCACGGACACAAGGATCTCGAGTTGCCCACTTTCCACAGCGTAGAAATGCTCACCTTGATCTCCTTGCTGGATCACAGTAGAGCCCAGTTCGACTTTCATGGGGAAGAAGGCGTCCAGGCAGTCATTGGATTCCGGAGTCGTCTGGCCCGAAAACAAGACGTTGGACTGCATGATCTTGGCCAATAACTCTCTTGAGGCCTCGCCTTTCGGGTACACAACGCGGTTCTTTGCCTGGGTCGACATCATCTTTTTCTTGGAAATGACCTCGGCGCTCACTTCTTCGCGCCGTCCATGGTTCTTGTTGCTACCGGCTCGACCTGTACTTTCCTCTTCGGCCTCAGACTCTTGAACGCTGGTCGATCCTTTGCCCGTAGCACCATTGGGCGCAGGTTTTGACGACGGCACTATAGCGTGGGACAGCCGAGGCGCCTTCACCGGTGCTTTTGTTGGGCTGGTCGTTGTCGCCGGTCGTGTCACGTTGGCGGCGAGTTCTGCGGCGCGAGCTTTCTCTGTTTCATGGAGCTGATCCTGGAGCGTGCGAATCACCTGCTCCTTGGTCATGAGCTCTTTCCGGATGCGCTCGTACTCGACTTTGGAGACACCGCCGCCCATGATACTCTGACAGCCATCCATCCGTTCAGCAACTGGCGCCTGAAGCGACGCCGAGGCGACGGCGTATCAGCACGGCCGTAGGACTTTGAACCGACCGCGATGGTGAGAGAGTGCGGCGTGAGGGCAATACCGGCGGTGTCCGCAGAGAGCTGTGGCCGCCGAGACACGAGCCGCTGGTTTCCAGATCGACAAGCTCACTAAGCGCCCATACATTACGCAAGTGAAGGCCACTGCGTTCCCAAAGATAGTCAAGTCCTAGCCTATTTATAGGGCTCTCTCAAACGATTTGTTCTCGTGTTTCGCTGTAGTCTTTTGGACACGAGGCCCGGAGCCAGTGGCTGGTCGCAGCCACGGCGTGCCGGGCTAGCAGTACTTCCAACTAGTCAACAGCCCACCACAGCACTCGCCGTCTCCGGACGCGTGGACCCCATCTGTCCCGAGGGTCTCCATCATGTTTGGATGTTGAATGCCGGGTATCGCGAACCGACGCGTCTTTTCAAGATCCACTTCGTGGATGTTGCTCGAAGGTCGCAGGAACCGACTCATTTTGTCTCTCCCGCGTTACTTCGCGGGCCACCTGGTCCGATAGCATCAGTTCAGTATGGAAGAACGAAAAGCCCATGGCGTGAGTGCCGAAAGGCCGGCGTCACAGTGGGGGTTCGGTCTCCTTCTCTGCAGAGAACGAGTCTACTGTACCAGCGAGAAGAAGTGGGCGACAGGGAAAGGGGGACGGGCGTAATGGCACGCGCAACGCGTCTGGATGGGCGTGTCAACCACCGACCGAATTCTCTGGCCACCACTGGCGACCGCGAAGAACAAAGAGCTTCTGTGTCGTCAATTTTCAACGCGCCGACTGCCGCAAAGAACAAGACGACGGGCCTCGCGCGGCCGCGCACTCCGACGACGACCATGCCAGGCACACGCCTTAGCACGTCGGCCATCCCCGAGTATTTCAACCCCGAGTTCGAGCTGCCGGCCGACGCCGCGACCGAGTTCAGCACACGCCACAGTCTCGTGACGTTCGACCCAACGACCAAGCCTGGCGAAGGGAATGGCGGCGGCAGCCTCGCGCCGACCGAGGCGACCGCTGGCCGCGAGAGCAACTTCTCGGATGTGAGCGGCATGGACATGCTCCACTTCTGGAGCGTGGAGGACGAGGACGAGCAGAGCCGCGCGTCTGGCATCACGCCGCGGTCTATGATGAACAATGACCCATATCAGGGTGTGACCGTCGAGGTCAACAACCACTCGATCAACAACCAAGGTGTGGTCATGTACCACGTCGACATTAAAGGCCCCGACGGCATGCTCTCGACGTACACAATCCGACGTCGCTACCGTGCGTTCCGGAACCTGCACATCGAGATGACGCGTCTCATGGAAGAGTATGCTAAGCGCGCTGAGGCTGTAGCGCCTGCGTCGGCGTCCACCACCACCACCAATATCCCGCTGAGTCCGTCCAGCGAGGCCGCCCTCCGCCAGCAACAGACGTTCACACGTGTCGTGCTGCCGCCGCTGCCGAGCGCAGGCGTATGGACTTACCTCAAGCGACACGACATGCGCCTTGTGGAGCAGAGGAAGAAGAGGTTCCAGGAGATCCTGCGCATCGCGATCCGCCATCCAGCGACACGCAGCAGCGCTGTAATGGACACGTTTTTGAGCGTCGCACCGAGCGAGATCTCTCAGCGCGGCTCCTCCTACGTCTCTCTCCAAGACTACAGCGTGCCAGTGCTGGACCGCCATCGAGAGTCGGTCGAGCGCCGCCAGCGCAAGATGAAAGTGCTCGAGACCAGACGACTGCGAACCAACTCGGAAGCCGAGATGAGATGAGACGGTCCAGACCGTCCGTTGCGTGTTGTCCCCTCCCCACTGCGACCGCCTCTCGCCCATGAAGCGTCTGACGGGAGCTGTATTAGTAAGATTTAGGAACCCCCTCTTGACATAACTACGGCCATGTAGTATGTATCCCCTGGAGCCATGTTGACCACGACCTCAAAATGTCACTATCGTGCGTGGATGAAGCCATTTCACCTCGTAAGAGTGCCACAATAAAACCTCGTAGCATCTCTCTCTGTCTCTCGTCGGATGGGGTGGTCTCTTTGCCCCTGTCCGCTTGCGTCACTGGGGCTGGTTGATGCACAGACCGTTTACGGTGGCCTCGTCTGGATCGCGAACCCACGTTGGGATGGTGGGACTCCGCGAAATAAAACCTCACGTAAGTAACCCCAGTATACAAAAAGAAAGTCAGTGCTGCCAGATGAAGTGACAATCACTCCAGTTTCCTCAGTGTCGCCCCCCCTGGGGCGGTCCTCATCGCGCCTCGCGGAGGCATATCAAGCCAGAAGGAGGGACTCACAACAAGAGGGGGCGACCATGGAAGGCACCCGCGTATATGTACCCGATGCGCGGCTCGTATGGATCCCCGCGACGGTCACGGCTGTCGAAGAGGGCGGCAAGGTCTTCCACGTGCGCGTGGACAGCCCACGGCGCACAGTGCTGGACAACGGTCTCGACCCGGCCGAGCTCGAAGGCATCGTCGGCGGCATGGCCATGTACGGCGACGACGACGCCGGCGAGGACCGCGTGATCGATCTGCGCAAGGATGGTATGCCCGAGACGCTGCCACTGCAGAACAGCGCCGGCGACCTCACGAACAAGAACAAGAAGAAGAACCCGGAGGCCACCGCGGCCGCGACCAAGGTGCTCGGCCAGGCGCACATGAACGCCACGACTGGCACGGGTGCTGAGGATATGTGCGAGCTGCACTACCTTCACGAGCCGGCGATCGTGTACAATGTGCGCGACCGTTTCTTCGCGCAGGCGCCGTACACGTACACGGGCAACATCGTCGTGGCCGTGAACCCGTATCGGTGGATCAAGCCGCTCTACTCTGAGGAGCTACGAACGCTCTACATGAACTACACGCGAGACGTATTGCCGCCGCACGTCTACGCGACGAGTGCTGAGGCGTTCCACAACATGAAGAACCACCGTATTCCGCAGAGTATCTTGGTCAGTGGCGAGTCTGGTGCGGGTAAGACGGAGACCGTCAAGATCATGATGGAGCATCTTGCGAGTATTTCGATGTCGTACGCGAAAAAGTTGCAAGAGAAGCAGCCTCAGTCGAGCGACCACAAGAGCACTAATGCACCTGGCCATCACAGTATCGTCGAGAAGGTTCTCAAGAGTAACCCGCTCCTGGAAGCTTTTGGTAACGCGAAGACAATTCGAAACGACAACTCGAGTCGATTTGGAAAGTTCACCCAGCTCCACTTCAGCGCCGATTATTGTCTCGTTGGTGCGGAGTGTCGTCACTACTTGCTCGAAAAGTCGCGTGTCATCCACCAAGCTGCTGGCGAGCGGAACTACCACATTTTCTACCAGCTCGTGAGTGCGCATGAAGAGAAGTACGGCTTCTCCGAAACGTCGTCGGCTCGAGACTTCCGGTACTTGCAAGATGAGGAAATGCTGCTGGACGGACAAACCGATTTGGAACGTTACCAAGTCACACGGGACGCTCTCTCAACCATCGGCGTCAGCGATGCTGAACAAGATGAGCTGTTCCGCGCGCTAACAGGTATTTTGCGACTAGGAGAACTCGAGTTTGTTCCGCTCGAGTCAGACAAGGATGATTCCAGTCAGCCATTGGCTTCCGTAGACGGAGCGACTGCAGATGCTGCTCAGTGGGATCTGATTCAGGCTCAAAAGGTGGAGATTCAGAAATGTGCTGACTTTCTGGGAGTTGAAGTCGCAACCCTTGGTCAGAAAATGTGCAGTAGAACGGTTCGCGCTCGTCAAGAGGTTTACAGCGTGCCCCTTTCCGCTCTTCAGGCGGGCAACAACCGCGACGCGCTTGCCAAAGAGCTGTACGCTCGATTCTTCGCATACCTCGTCCGTCGTGTGAACAAGAGTATCTCAGGCTCAATGCGATCTGCTAACTCGCCCAAATACTTGCATATCGACTTGCTTGATATCTTCGGCTTTGAGTCGTTCAAGCGAAACAGTTTCGAGCAGTTCTGTATCAACTTCGCAAACGAGAAACTTCAGCAGAAGTTCACTCTCGACGTGTTCAAGACTGTGCAAGAAGAGTACGCTAAGGAGCAAGTCGGGTGGGAGTTTGTGAAGTTCAAGGACAATCAAGACATGCTAGATCTGCTTGAGAATTCCATGGGTCTGATGGCCCTCTTGAACGAAGAATGTGTGCGGCCAATGGGTAGCGATATCTCGTTTGCGTCCAAGATTGCATCACTTCACGAGTCACATCCTCGATTGGAAAAGATCCGAACCAGCCAGACGCAGTTCATGTTGCACCACTATGCTGGTGCTGTGACGTACGATGCAGATGGCTTTGTGGAGAAGAACCGCGACTCTCTTCAATCGGATCTCCTGGAATTGCTCTCAAAGAGTAGCAACAACCTTATTGCAGGAATCTTCGGTGCTCGCCGTGGTAGCTTGTATTCGGACGATGATTTAGCTGCCGTATTCGCTGCTGCGACCAGTGGTGAAGATAACCGTAGGAGCAACACTGGGCGGAAGACATCCACGTTCATGCAGGAAACTGTCAGCTACAAGTTCAAAGCTCAGCTGACGCTTTTGATGAGTGATATTTCTGCCACCGAAGTCCACTACGTTCGGTGCATCAAACCAAACTCCAAGAAAAGCCCCCACTCTTACGAGATTGATGAGGTTGTCAACCAGTTACGCTGTGCAGGCGTCATCGAAGCGATCAGGATCACTCGTGCTGCCTTTCCTAACAAGATGAGCCATGAGAAGTTCCTTCGAAGATTTGTTCTGCTGAAAGATGGGGCCGAGGAGTCTTTGTCTACGTCGACTGCCGCGGCTGCTTGCGAGAAGCTTGTCGCAAAGCTTCTCGGAAATGATTTCAAGCGGTCTGATCCTGATGACAAGACTCCTTTATATGTCGTCGGCAAGACCCTTGTGTACTTTGGAAAGGATGTTCTTGAGTACCTCGAACAGCGTCGTACTGTATTTGTCCACGACTGTGCTGTCAGAATCCAGCGTTGCATGCTTCGTTGGTATGCTCATAAACGCATGGCGAGGGTTCGAAAGATGATTGTGACCCTACAGGCTGTGCAAAAGCGCAAGATTGCTCAGCGCAAGTTCCTTGCAACCCGCAAACATTGCATCAAGATCCAGAGCCTGTGGCGCGGTGTTCGCTCCCGCCACCGAGCTGCGTTTCTGCTGAAGTTCAAAATGGCCACTAGGCTCCAGGCATCCTATCGCGCCTTCAAGGCTCGGCAGCGCTTCACGCGCTTCCGTGACGCAGTCGTAAAAGTCCAAGCTCAGCTGAAAATGAAGAAACAGAAGGACAAATACCAACAACTTCTTAAAGAGAAGGAAGAGCACACTCTGATGGAGAATGAGGTGGCACTACTCAAACAGCGTCTCGAGGAAGAAAAACGCGCTCGCTCAGAGATCGAGGCCGTCAACAATAACTTGCAGAAAGAACTATTCGTCGTTCGACAGTCCAGTGTGACTCTGTCGGATGGCGATATCAACGCACCGCCTCAGGGCCAACCCGCAGCAATCAAGACACGTCAACAGAGCGAAAAGGACATATTCCAAGAAGAATCCAAGCTGCTTGACGACTCGGAGCGAATGATCGATTACTTGAAGAAAGAGGTGACGAAGGGGCGTGATCTCATTGTGGCTCTCACCCAAGAGAACGAAAATCTCAAGATTGAGAACAAGAAAGTCAAAGACGCGTATGCTGCTGCGGGTGCCTCGTTCGCGGCATTGAACCAGCATAACAAACAACAGTCAAAGGCAAATCTGAGGTTGATGAGTACCCACGCGGCTCTGATTAAGTCACAAGAAGAGAAGATGAAGAAGTATCAGAAACAGATCACAGACCTGAAGGAAGATCTCAAGATGCAGAGGAGCGTATATTCTGCTGAGCTGATGGCTCGCGTGCAGCAGCAGGACCTCTTGATCGAAATGGTGCGGATGTCCGAGTCGTACAGCGTTCCGGAAGAACTTCTTGAAAAGATGCGATCGATGATCGAAAACTCGAAACCACTTTACAATGGTTCGGGCAAGCCTCCACTCGGCCGACAAGAGTAAGTCTCTTTCGTTTTACGCTGTGAATGGCTCTAAGACACTAACGTGGATGTTGTTGCCAGTAGCAGCGGTTCTGTCGTCTACAACAGGTCAAACCGGTCTGACACTATCTCGTCCACTGGTCCAGTCTCGGTAGCGGTATCGCAACAATCGGCTGTCAGTAATCATGCGCCAACCGGTCCAATGGGTCGGACCGGTCGACGAGCAACGATCGATTCCGTCCTGATGAATCCCCCACTGCCACGCAATCTCGTGGACAATGTGCATGGTGGATCAAACAACGGCTTGTCGGAGGCAGATGCACACTACCAGGAACGTGCAACATGGGTTTCAAGCGGCACACGTGCCAGCGTTTACTATGACGAAGATGCACGTGGGCGAAAATCTCGTATTGGAGGAATGTTCAAGAAAATGTTCAAGAAAGAAGGACACGAGAAGGGAGTTGAGGAAGTTCAGAAGTGAGATACGAACCATACAGCCTCTCCCTGAGCGTTGTGGATGTAAACCGAGAAGTTCTAGAAAGGCCGGCGACAGATCATGAAATCAGTCGGAACAGGGGAGACAAGAGAGTCAAGCCCAGAGTCAAATGGATATATCTGTGAAATCGTGTGTGCATTCTTGAATGAAACAGTACTGGCCAATGTTTAGAAGTCGTACGGATCAATGTCAGGTCCGGTCGAAACAGTCTTCACTTCCTCTGCAGGCTCCGCCGCCCGTGTTGTGTTAGTCGACGTTTCTCCAGCGCTTGCCGATTTCGAAGAAGATCCGCCATGTTTCTTCCAGTCTCGGATCCGGGCTTTCAAGTCCGCGTCAGGAGTAAGTTGCATCAGGGTAAGTGGCTGGCCAGTTAAAGGACAGCGATTCCCGAAGTCTCGTACCCAGGTTTCAATAACCTTGCGCTCAAAAACTTGACCGTACGGACTCCGCATTGGGTCTTTGAGGAGCTTCCGTGTGACATCGCACTTGAAATCAGCAGGTACATCCGTGTTTTTATGTTTGCGCTTTTTCTTTTGATGCTTGAAGGTCGACGTTGGCGATGGCTCATCTCTATCTTCATCCACTTCTTTTGCATCCTTAATAGCGATTGCGGGAGCGCTTGCGCGTGCGCCAAGACTCGGAAGATCGCCAAGAAGTGCGTAATCCTCTTTGCGTGATAACGGTTGTACTGGTGCTGCTGTCGCTTTGGATGGACTCTTCTTCGGCGAACTGCTTTTCAAGTCTGGATCACCACCGTCGTCGTCGTGTTGTTCTTTCTTGGGAGACGCTGCTGGAGCCTGATCTTTCATGACATCATCAAGAATTGCGCGAATCTCGCTCCAAATCGTCAAGTCTCGAGCGACTGAGCCCTTGCTCGTCTTTATCATGACGTCAACGCCGTACACGATGAGTTGTTTGATAATTGCGATGCGATTGTGGTACGCCGCCTCGTGAAGTGCGGTCCAGCCGAGTCCGTTAACGGCATTTTTGTCGACTCCCCATTCCAGGAGGACTTTCACAGTATCTGCTGCTCCTTGCCGACAAGCCTCTGCAAGCGGATGTTGTCCCGGATATGGACACATCGCAAACTCCGGACAGATAACGTCGTGTTTAGCGCCAGCTTTGAGCAGTTCGCGGGCTACAGTTGAATAGTTCCGGTGGCATGCCTCATACAGTGGGGTCCACCCGACTGTGTTCTTGGTGTTGACGTCTGCGCCGGCTCGAATGAGTTTAAGGGCAAGAGCCTCAAGACCGTAAGCCACCGCAATGTGGAGAGGTGTCCATCCACAGGAAAATGCGCCAGGTCCTCGCTTTGTGACAAGATTCAAGTTTGCCCCTTGCTTGACAAGCTCGTTCATAATTGTGATCCCAGCCTCTTGCGCGTTTTGGGTGTGCGCACAAGCGTGCAATGGCGTCCAGCCATCGTTGTTGGGGTGATTGATGGTAGCTCTGTCCAAGACGATCTTATCGCCTGCGACGTAGACCACGAGGAAGTCTTCATTCGATTCGACTGGGCTATCATCGTCTTCATCTGGAGCTGCTTGCTTGGGCTTTGGTTTGACGACCGTGCCATCCTCGCTCAACAACTCCAGTTTTGGAATTGCATCATCATCGTCGTTGTCGGCATCATCGCCATCCGCGGCGCGGACAAAGAGCACCATCTGGCCACCCTGAAAAGTTCGCTGCGACTGCTTCTTGGGACCAACGTGAAAGTCGTAGAGTCGATACATGTCTACGGAGTAGGTGAGGGTCGGATTACCTCAAGCGTCTCACCACACGCAATGTACCTGGGAAGCGCACGTATCGAGGATCGAGGCCTTGCACCATCGCCTCACCGAGGATCATCGTGCACGCTATCATCTGTTCAAAGGCAGCCTGGCTGGAAGCACCAGCCCCCATGGTTTTTGTCTTTCCCGGCGTTCGGAAAGCCCGCGGCTAGGACGAAGGGATTCTTTCAACGCCTGAAAGCCGTTGGGCGATCTTCGTTAGGCGACTCTTCGCAAGGCGTCGATGCATCCGGATTCGTCGACATTCAAGTAGATAGCCGAATCCTAATCCGGCGACGGTACGACTCTTCGAGGTTTCCAAATGTCAACCAGGAGGTCAGCAGATGAGTACGATGAGGATGCATTGCCAGCGCTATATTCTCCTCGAAGGATTCAACCCAATGTACCAGTCGTGTCCAGTCTGCGTGCAAGCCACGACAAGCGAGAACAAGTTGCAGAAGACTGGGACAATAAGTGCACCCTTGAGGAGGAGGATGCCCATAAGGAGGCCCTCCAAATGGAGCAGCAACTAAGAGCAGCATTGCAGTCAACAAGCCACTTAGGAGTCCCGAACGCATTCCGAACTGCTATTTGCTTCGATGTTTTAGCCCAGCTCAGCGCGAAGTATGGGCGCTTTGAGGTCATTATGGGGATTCTCCAGAAGGAAATGGCTCGGGCAGTTTACGTTACGCCACCGGAATTTGCGATTCACTTGAGTCATGAAGAAGCGACGGGAATTGATGAAGGCCAAGCTTGTCATGCCGCACGTGTACAAAAGTTCTTCTCTCACCAGTCGTTCTTTGCCCAACTTCAGCAAGTACTGGAACGGAAGGCGAAGTTACAACGTCGACTAGATGGACTTGATGCAGTGCACTCTTTAATGCTGAAGCAACTTCGCCATGAAGAACGTATGGTAGATAAGGTCGCCACTCGGTGGTCTCGAATTTTGCTAAAGCAGACGCTTGTGGATTGGAAGAAGATTGTCGTTCGCAAGAAGTACACACGGGTCTTGCTGGAGAAAACGAGCGCCCGATGGGGAAGGCAGCGGTTGCTAAGACAATTTCGTCAGTGGGTACAGTACGCCAAGACGAGCAAAGTTGCTAAAACACGCGAGATGATTCAGCAGTGTGGGGACCAAACGCGCGACTTTG
This sequence comes from Pythium scleroteichum, assembly GCA_023335855.1. Classification (NCBI taxonomy): domain Eukaryota; phylum Oomycota; class Peronosporomycetes; order Pythiales; family Pythiaceae; genus Pythium; species Pythium scleroteichum. The sequence continues at coordinate 33,340 of JAADVR010000112.1, forward strand.
AGGAGTTGCTGACGAAGATGGAGGCCCAAATTGAGAGCTCGAAGTCTGAGTCTAAAGTGCACCGCGAACATTATGATTTCGCCAAGCGTCAAATCCTCTCACTCGAAGAATTACTTGGGCAACTCGAGCAGCGCGTGCACAACTCAAATGAGCGCAAACTCCAAGAGATTGTTAATGAGTGGGGCAGGCTTTGCTTGGCCTTCGTCGACTGCCAATTAGATTTTTTGGGGAACATGCTCGAAGCGCTCCCTTTGGCGCAATATGCAGACCCGTCACTTTTGATGAACAAAGGAGAAGAGCTGACTGACCTGCTTCGTCTCCCTGCCGACGCTCTCGTCCTTCGATGGATAAATTATCATTTATCCAAGTGCTCGACTTTCCATTACTACGATGCTTCTCCAATCGGCTTCATTCAAAACTATACCTCTGATATGAAGAACAACTACGTTTTGCGCCACGTCTTGCAGCGAATACTTGACCACAGGGAACAACTCGCAACACTCGAGCCGAGTTCGAGCGTCATCGGCTCGCCTCAAGCGCAAGCCAAAGCATTCGAAAACTCAAATCAGCTACCACTGAATCGGAAGCCGACGCCTCTTTCGACGAGAGAAGAGCTTATATCTGCTCTCGAAGGTCAGTTGTGTCCACCGTGCCCACCGTTCTTGAGCGCTCAGACGGTAGAGAACGAGATACCAAGTGACTTGGTGTTTGCTTTGTTCGGTTTCCTTGCATGCGAGCATCCAAGTCTTGTCCCGACCATAACTCAAGACAAAACTGGAGACGATGTGTGTATGTGTCCGTGGAGAGAGGCACAAATTGCTCTTGACGATGCTCGCAATGTGTGGGGCGTTATTCGTGGTCAATGGAGTGAACTGCAGACACCCTTTGCTGTCCGGGAGGTGGCTGCTCCCGCGCCAGACCTCACATCGCCATCACACCTGCTGGTTCGCGGAAACATCGCCCTCCAAAATGCCGTGAACATGGTTCAGTATGCTTGTTCAAAGCGTAGCGTCGTGACGAAGGTCTGGGGATGTCTGTATCGTATAATCCAGCAAGATGCGATGCGTGTATTGGTTCGTCGAGGCCGTCAAGACCCACCGTGGGAGATGATAGATCGTCGTCTCTGGAGAGAGAAGTACATGCTCACAACATTGCACATATCGAAGCTGATCGATGCGTTCACCCATGGAACTGAAGACGATAGTTCCACCAAACGAGAAGAGGTCTCAGAGCTGGAATGCGAACTGCTTCAGGTCGAGCGCATACTGTCCGAGTTTTACGAAGAACTACGCCGTGTGTACAGATACTATGCAAGCATCGATGCTGAGCTTCGCCGCACCGACCATTTCCTTCGTCATCATAAAGCCGGTGCCCCCGTTATTCAACGCGATGCTGAAGAAGAGGAGCGGTTTTTCCGGAAGATTTCCATGTCGATGTCACTACTTGAGTTTCACGTCTTTCTCAAGGATTGTCGAGTATTCGGCACTGCTCGTCCGTTTCCATACGAGTTTATTGAACGCGTTTTCGAGCAAGTAAACCAAGAAGTCGCAGCAACGGCTCAGGATGCCCACATTCCCTTCGACGAGGCTGTTCAAGACCACAATGTGAGCGAGATGACACCCGCAGAGTTCGTGGAAGCGTTGGTCCACATATCTCGCAGCAATTACGTACGATTTCGCCATCCAACGCACGTTACAGGGGTCCCACTATCCCAGCGTTTCTGTCGAATGCTCGTCGACGTTGTGCTACCCAACGCTATGCAAGAGAAGGAACGAGTCAATGTCTTCCATGAGCAATTACTTGCTGCGCCTTGTCGTGAGGTATTCACGAAGCACCAGAAATCTCTTCGCACAATCTACGCCTGCTTTGCAGAGGCCGGAAGCCTTGAGCACGGAAAGAGGCAAAATCGAATGCTGTCAGTCACAGGCCTTGTCGTTTTGCTACGATACTTCGAGATGCTTCGGGAGAACTTTTTGAATCTAGACGAAGTCCAGCACATCCTGTCAGAAGTTCTCGGGCTGGAACGTGATGGCATCCACTTCGACTTGGATGTCGTGACGACATGCCTTGCCAAAGTTGAGGACCAGGCTACTGACCAGGACGGACCAGCACAAACCTGGCGTCAGAACCATGCTGGTGAAGATACGCTGTTCATCACGTATGCGGAGTTCCTCGAAGTATTAGCAGCAGTAGCTTGCTACTTGCGGCCGGATGCTTTTGTTCCACTAGCTGACAAACTCGACGACTTTTTCACAGAAGAGTTACGGACTCGACCTTTGCCACCTCGTTATAACTGCGACAAGATCTGATTTGGATCCTTCAACCGCAGCAGTCGAAAATAGCCTGAAGTCGCTCTTATCGAGTCGTTGCGGATAGTTGCGCCCATCGCAAGAAGTCCAGCAAAGATCAAGCTGACCCGAAAGAGCGACATCTATCAGCCCAATGGCGCAAGTACGTGTGGGATTCTTCGAGAGCCTCAACCCACTTGGCCTCCTCAAGGAAGCCAAGCAGTTCACCGTTCAAGAGTTCCTGCGCGATTTCTACACAAACCGTGGGCTCCACGACAAGCTGAAGGATGTTGACGCCCTGGTTGCTGCATATGGCAAGGATCTGAACCAACTTTTCTCCCTTCTTGACAACAAGTGAGTACTCCCGGTCCTAATGTTCCCTTTAATGAGGCGCTCAACGTGTCCGCTTGCTTCAAGGTACGGAACGACGTACGTGAAGAACCCACCGCCTATTGTGGACTGCGAGATTCGCCCATCCGAGCCAGTCACACCTCAGAGCTCTGTCGGTATCCCTTCAGCCTTTGCGAGTCCACGCGCCGCGTCCGGAAAGCCTGCAGTGAACAAGAGTGGGTGTTCGCTTTCTCTTGAGGTGGCGATGATGAAAGTGTTCTGACTATTGGGGGTGTATTTGGACAGTCATTATGCTTGGTAATTCAGGCGTGGGCAAAACCAACCTACTCAGTCGACTGAACAAGGGCGAGTTTAACGAGGAGTTTACGTCGACGATAGGTGTCGAGTTCCTCACGCACGTAACTCAAGTTGATGGGACCGACGTCAAGGCCCAAATCTGGGACACTGCCGGGCAAGAGCGTTTCCACGCGATGATGGCGACGTACTACCGGAAGGCTGTTGGTGCACTCCTCATCTTTGACGTCACGGATCGAGCGAGTCTTCATGGGGTCGAAAAGTGGCTTGACCAACTGCTGAACGTCGCAGAACCTGGACTTCACGCCGTGCTCATCGGCAACAAGTGTGACATTCCGATTAGCCAACGAGCTGTGTCGACGGAGGAGGCGCAGCAGTTTGCAGCGGCACATCACATGTCGTACGTCGAGACATCGGCCAAGACGGGCCACAACGTTGAGCACGCCTTCCACTCGCTCATATCGTCTATCCACCGCACCCAACTCGCAGAAGCTGGGGCACTGCAACAGCAACATCGCGCGACCATCGATTTGAACGCGCACCACACAAATGGATCGTCCTCTGGCTCATTCTTTAACGACTGCAAGCTCTTGTAAGCCTTGACCAGCATATTTATGAACATGTATTCTCCCCGTTTTCTCTTTGGAAACATTCTAGCGGTCATCCTTAAGCGCGCATTTGGCAGCGAACGCAAGGAGCTCGTCCAATTTCTCGTACACGTCCTGTCCGTTCAAGCGCTCCGAAGGTTTGGTCGAGCAGACCATGTCGAGGTGGTCGAGCAGCAGGCGCTTGGTCTCTTCGTACTGCTCATGGAGCTGGTTAAGCTGCTCCACCTCATCACGGAGCGCAGCTGCATACTCTCTCTTCTCTCCGTCGTGTATGACGAACGGATCGTTGGCATCTTCTCCTTTGGGAGCCACAGCGAGCCGAGGCGTGTGACGCAGCCGATTGCGTGGCTGCGTCAGAGGCCGCGCGGGACCGACAGGTCTTCGCGCCACAAACTCGTGTAAGTGGCCATCGTTCTGTATACGTGATTCGCTCGTTCTGAGCTCGCACCGTAGCGAGTGCATCTCGGTCTCGTCCATGAGCTGAGGCTTGTACGCGTCGGGATCGACTTCCTCGAGTTCTTGTTCGGCCACGAGCTTGGCCACCTCCTCGTCCAGCCACGAGTCCTCGTCGTCTTCCACCTCATCATCTTCTTGGCTCGACCCGTCGGCTTCTTCCACGCGGCCAACGCCTACGACGAGGTCCTCTGCGTGGTTCATGGGGGATAACTGAAGGTCACAACCTCGCGAAGAGTTAAATATGGGAGATCTGTGTCACACATGTAGCCATCCTACCCAAGCAGCAGTAACCTAATAGAGTTTATTTGAAAGGTGTGACAACTGTGATTATGACTTCATTTCACTGATACAAGATATTTACCAAATGGCTGGCTCTACGTTGCGACAAATCGTTATGGTGGTGTACTGAAATAAAAGTATCTTGAGCGATGATGCTGCACCAATTCATGCAATCTATTGCGTACTTAACATCGCGAATGCGAACCTATGGGGAGCTACATCCACGAGAAAAAAAGAGCTGCTCGCTGAATGCGATTGCTGACAAGAGAGCGGACGACCGCCGCCGCCTGCGACGGAAACGCCTCATTTCCCCATTTGCGCAGCACCTAGCCAGACCCCCCGACGAGCCAACAAGCCACGATGCTGAAGGAAGAAGATCCGATGATCGAGCTCATCCGCGAGTGGATCATCAAGCCGCTGGATTTCTCGGGCGTGCATCTGCCCATCATGAGCGTCTTCGAGGTCGTGCAGAACATGGTCGCGGACCACGTCGTGAATCCGGAGGACTCGAGTCTGCGCAAGATGCTGCCCAAGATCAACCGCATCTTCCTGCCGCTCGACCTCGTGCGCGCGGCGCAAGAATACGACGAGCGCAAGCATCTGCTCGCGCGCAAGCGCGTGCCGCCGACGTTCAAAGAGATTCGCCACATTCTCAACCTCGCGACGGTCAACGCCATCGCCAGCAAACTCAAGCTCGTGACTTTCGATGCCGATGACACAATCTACGAGGACGGCGGCACCATTAGCGCCAACTCGGGCATGGTCAAAGTGATTGTCGAGCTGTTGCGCCGCGGCATCGTCGTGTCGCTCGTGACGGCGGCGGGGTACCCCGGCAACCCCGGGCGGTACGAGCAGCGATTGCGCGGCATCCTGGATGCGCTCGAGCGATGCACCAAGGAGGAGCGCGCGCGGTTTTTGGTCATGGGTGGCGAGTGCAACTACCTCCTGGAGACGTACACCAAGGGCGAGGACGGCAAGATCTACTTGCGCGAGATTAGCGGTAAGCTGTGGAAAGACGGTCGCGGCGAGCGATGGCAGGAGGAGCACATCACCGAGCTGCTCGACTTCGCGGAGAAGACGCTGCATGAGACGGTCTCGGCGCTCCACATGGAGGCCCAGATCCTGCGGAAAGAGCGCGCGATCGGCATCGTTAACACGACCAACAAGCGGTACAACTACGAGGACCTCGAAGAGATCTGCCTCACGCTGCAGCACGAGCTCAAACACTGCCAGGTGCCGTTCTGCGCGTTCAACGGCGGCAACGACGTCTGGGTCGACGTCGGCAACAAGGCGCTCGGCATTCAGGCGCTGCAGAAGTACGTCTTCCGCTTCCTGCCCAAGCACCTGCAAGGCAAAGAGCTGGTACGTGGGGCCTCTCTCACCCCTCTGCCAATTTTAAATAAGACTAACAAACTCTTTGTTTGCAGAGCAAGATCCAGGGCATGGAGTGTCTCCACGTAGGCGACCGCTTCACGCGCACAGGCAACGACACGCGCTCGCGCGACGCTGCCACGACCGTCTGGGTCTCGAACCCAAGCGAGACGATCTACATCATGAACAGGCTGCTGCAAGTTATCGATGACGAGCGCGGCGCCCACATGCGCCGCCCGTCCGAACCGCCGAGCCTGAGCGAAGTGGAGCTCGAGGCCCAAGTCGAGGCTGCGATCCAGGCCGCGACCGAGGACTCGCTCCAGAAAGGCCTCGCGTGAGAAAGTGCACACCTGCTCCAATTGAAAAAAAAACAAACTGAATTTTTGCGGGCCCAATTAGTTTCCCACGCGTTTAATTCAGAATTCAAATTATTACACTTCAATTTAGCAACTCATTCATATAAAATTGCATGACAGGTTGCATTATAAGGGTACTAACCGAGCGGACCCACTGGTGGGCCATCGCGAACTGCGGACAAAGATGACGCACGTCGCTGGCGGCGTCTGGCGCGGCGCGCGCCGCATCGCGGCTCTGCAGGGCGGCGGCTTCCGCATCGGCATGTCCGGCGGTCGCCGCGCGATTGGCGGCGCGCCGCTCGCGCAGCATCCGCGGTTCTTCAGCGTCGACAGCTCGTCCTCGGAGAAAGCCAATGGCGCGGCCTCGCTGCTGGATCAGATGCACGAGACGGCGGCGGTCGTGGTGCGCGACACGGATCTGCTGGGTGCCGCGAGCGCCGTCGCGAGCTCGGGCGCGCCCGAGTCGGCCAGCGGCAGCTCGCTGGCGGTCGTGCAGGCCGTGCAGACGCTGATCGAGAACGTCCACGTGACCACGGGGCTGCCGTGGTGGGCCACGCTCGCGGCCACGGGCGTCGTGTTCCGCGCCGCCGTGTTCCCGTTCTACCTGTACCAGATCAAAGCCACGCAGCGGTCCGTGATCGAGATCTTTTGACGCGCGGAGATTTTCGGAGAAGACTGAGATTTAATTTTAATTTCTGTGCGCGACCAGCCTCGTCCAGGCCAAGTCCGACTTCATGAAAGTCATCTCGGCCTACCGCTTCGCCAGGACGTCCATCGTACGTGGAACGGCTCTTGTGCGGAGGTTCTGTAGGGTCGTTGGGACTGAGCAATTGATTCCTGTAGCCCAAGGGGAACTATGAGGAACACATCAAGGCCATGCTCCTCGGCAAGAAAGGCTACGAGGTGCGACTCCATTGACAGATCGCAATGCCTCGGCACCACTGGCACCTAACGGCCATTGGTTCCTATAGCTCGTGCTGAGAAAGTACGATACGCGTCCCGTGCAGACCGTACTGGGCTCGCTGGTCCATATTCCGCTCTTCATCCTCGTTGCCTACAGCGCGCGCGACATGATCCGCTCGGGCAACTTCGCTGGGCTTGAGACGGGCGGCTTCTGGCTCTGGACCAACCTCAAGGAAGTCGATGAGACGTACGCGCTGCCGGTCATCGCCTCCGGCTCAGTGTTCCTCAACCTCGAGGTTCAATCGCGATCCTTCGTGTATTGTTGTTCGTATATCTCTAACGATATCGAATAACATGACAGGTGTCTCGCCGCACACGCAGCGGTTTCTGGTCGGACATGCTGCAGTATTTCCAGTTTGCGCCAATCCTCGCGCTGCCCATGATCGCGACTCTACCGCAAGGTGTGTTCTTCTACTGGATCGCGTCCTCCTGGTCGTCGCTGGGCCAGACGCTGCTGATGCAGAACAACAGCTTCCGGAAACGCGTCGGCCTACCGCCGCGTGGTGACCTCGCTGAGGCGCCGACGGCTCTGCCCCAGCTCAGTAGCGGCAGCGATACTCAAACCGAGTCAAAGGTTCGTAAGAAAGTCTAACGAACGCACACTCCGTAATAGAAACGCGATTTTCAGGACAACAAGACGGAGGATGGGCTTCAACATGTCCTCTGTGTCGTTGCTGAATATCACCAAGCGAAAAGTACTTTCCTCGACACGTGGTCGGTGGGTGGTGGGATCTCTGCGTTGGCCACGTTCGCCGGTTTTATTTAGGGTTCGTTGCTGTCTCACGTTCAAGCCCAGCGGAGAGTCCTGTCGCCACAGAGGCTGACACTTCTTAGGACATCAACGAAGCCAATTACGCTGAATGAGGTCGTGCGTTGGACGCCTCTTTTCTGTGTGGGAGGCCGTTCAAGTCGAACTTCATGGTGCCTACTCAACACAACGACTGCAAGAGCTGGCCCAGTTCCAACGCAGCACGTCGATGACACAGGTGGTGGCAGTCCTGCTGCTCACTCCACTCTTGTGTCTCTTGTGGAATTGCCTCGTGGATTCGCTACCGCTCGACGATCCGGGCCTCGGTCTTCACGGCCAGTCTGCCTCGTTCTGGGTCCGCATCTCTGCCATGACGACATTTTTCGCCTTCACCTTCATCACTCAGCACCAACTCAACGCTCCTGCGCTGAAGATAAGCACCGTCCGACGGGTTACAATAGTCCTGCTTGTCGGATCGATGCAAGTTTTGGTCGTCTACGCGCTCGGGGTCTCGATTGGGTTCCCCACTCCGTTTTGTCTCCATCTTCAGATGCCCAGTTTCTTTGTTTTGATGGGGATTTCGTTGCGGATGACGTGGAGAAAAGTCATTCTTGCGGACCCTGCAGCGTGATCGCAGCTCCAAATCAACATCAACATGTCGCAGTGTCGAGGGGCTGCCATCGTGGTCTACTTCGTGTTTTGCTACGTTTTGTGCACCAGCTCAAGCCAGGCCGCGTTGACCCTGAGCCTATCTTTGGTGAAGCTCGTGTTCAAGAATGCGATGCGCCGATGTACTTCCACCATGGGCGATCTCGTATCGGTGAGTATCGCGTTCAATGTTGACGTCTCGCACGCCGTGTTCGTGGCCTCGTTGATGCAGTCAGCCAAAAGCCCGAATTCGACCGCTGTCATCATCGCCGTCGATCTCATCCAAATTGCGGTCTGTGTCTATGAACTAATGCGGCAGCTCGCACGAGTCAAGTCCGTGCTGCCTGAGCGAACTGGAGACGACAGCTTGCTGCATTTCTGCGAGCTGGAGCTGGCGAAGGATCCGTCTCTTGTCGACGAACTTTCAGCCACACGTCGACCCACCTCGGCGGCCGTGCTCTCGCTCGCCGATCTTCGCGTTCTGTTGGCGAGTCCGCGTTGCTTCTCCAGCAGAGTGGCGTCAGAACCGGTGATACAGCCGTCGGCCGAAGTCCGTTCCAGTGAGAAGGTCGGAACGGCCCACGCAGAAACGGTCTGCGAGGTTTTGAAGCTGTTGCATAAGGTCGAGTTTTACGTCATCAACGAGTTTGTGGAGGTCCTTGTGGCGGCCATCTACGGTGCGAGATGCCCAAGACGGCTCGGTTCTTTTTGACTCACAACTCACGCTTGGATCTTGTTGTAGCTGCCTACGTCTTCGTGCTGTCATGGCTTCCGACGCGAATGTACTACACACAACTCAGCCATCTCTCCTCCGCACAACTTCAAGCGACGGCGAGGAACGTTGGCGTCTACGCTCTGCTCGAGCTGCTCACGTTGCTTGCGTTCTGCTGGGTCGTTCGCCGCTTGGTGCCGGAGCTCTCGGTGCTCCACCAGCTGGTTTTTGTCCTTCGCACGCAGTGGATCTAAGTGCAGAGCACGCTGGTCTTTTGGTTTTTCCTGATCAACCAGTTCTCCCTGGAGCACTTTGGTGCGCTCTCTGGTTGCTCCTCCCTTCGAGTGCGGACGGCACGGTCTCACTTGGGTCTGACTGTAAGTAGCAATGACTTTTCGTTCCGGTTCGAATGGCTCCATCGCTCGCCAGCGACGTGAGGACCCGACGCGGGCGACAAAGACCACACGCCGTCGACTACCGAAAAACGCAGCTCGCCAAATTTCACGAAGGACCAAAGACAAGACGTGAAATATCGCACGGAATCGGTGCAAGTGACTTGAGTCTATGTCATGAGGAGACAAAGACACGTTTTGTTTCCCAAAACACGGTGCATACGCATACAAAGTGATGTGGTGGTGCAGGGCCGAAGTACCTGGTTTTGACACTTTTGAGCCGCAGAGCACGGATTCTGGACGTGATTCGACATCTTCAACGTCAGCGAGCGTGGCTCTACCGCCTTTCTCAGGCCCCCCGATGTCTTCGACCGACCGCGGCATTTCCTAATCTGCTTCATTGCGATCACTTGAACAAGCACAATGCGACGACTCTTGGTCGTTCTCTTCTCGCTGGTGGCTACGGCGCTCGCACAGACGCCGAGCTCTGTCGGCGAGCTGTCATCGGAAGACCTCGCCAAGCTCCAGGCCGAGCTGCAAGCGTGGAAAGCCAGCCCCGCTGGCCTAGAAGCCGCGAAGATGGGCGTCGCGCCCAAGGCGACGGCCTCCATCACGACACTGCTGACTACGTCGGCGCCAACAGACCAGCTGAAGCGGTTCTTGTCGTCAAAACGAACTGTTGAACAGCTGCAGAAGGCGCACCCGCAGACGACGTTCTCGCTGCAGACGCCGTTCGCGCTCATGACGTCGAGCGAGTTTGCAGCCTTCGTGAACAAGAGCAACGCGCAGGCCCATCGTGAGCTGCTCGACCGGTCCCCGCATCGACTTCGTGGTCCGGTCTCATTGCCTCGTGGACTGGGCTCGCCCTCCCAGCAGGACCAGCAGCAACAAGGTCAGCAGCCTCTGCCATCTCAGGTCGACTGGCAGCAAGCCGGTTGCGTGGCGCACGTGAAGAACCAGGGCTCGTGCGGCGTCTGCTGGGTCTTCGCGGCCGTTGGCGCACTCGAAGGCGGCTTCTGCGCCATTTCACCCGCCAAGACCTTGCCCGTGCTGTCGGAACAAGACGTCGTGAGCTGCGGACCGACCAAGGGCCAGTGCATGGCCGGTGGGTCCTTCCTCGTCTACGACTGGCTCGTCCGCTCGAACGACGGCGTCGCCTGCACGGAAGCGAGCGTGCCGTACGCCTCAGCAGGGGACTCAGGCCCGGCGTGCACGCGCTACGACGACGCAGCGGCCAAGTGCGACAAGGTGGACCTGGGCATCGTCTCGTACGTGGCCACGTCCTACGAGAACCATCACGAGCTTGAGGCCGCGGTCGCCGCTCAGCCCGTCGCCGTGCAGGTCCACGCCGGTCTCTCCTACTTTCAGTTTTACTCGAGCGGCGTGATCAAGGGCGACGAGACTCAGTGCCCTGGCGACTGGGGCGATCACGAACTCACGGTCGTCGGCTACGGCGAACGCAACGGCACGCTCGTGTGGAAAGTCAAGAACTCGTGGGGCGACTGGTGGGGTGAGAAGGGCTTCGCGTACATCGAACGCGGGTACCAAGGCGGCAAGTTCGGCGCGTGCGGCGTCGAAAGCTGGGGGTACTACCCGATCTTCCGCTCGCAAGCCCCCTTCGTCGAGAACTTGCGGTGCGGCGTCGTGCGCGGCGGTGTCGAACTTCTCGGCACGACACTCAAGAACGTGACGGTCAAGGACACGTACGACAACCAGTGCTGTGATGCCTGTCGCCGAGAGCCCGGCTGCAAGGCCGCGACCTGGGGTGACCCGCAGGCGCCCAACACGTGCATGCTCAAGGCGACGATCGATGGCGAGCGATACGTCCCGAACTCGGTCTTTGCCTCGGTCGTGGTGATGCCCAAGAGCGACGCGCTCACCTCCATGTGCATGCCGCTCGAAGACAACGTCGACTACCCAGGCAACGACCTCAGCCGCTCGCTCGCAGCGTCAGCAGGCGAGTGCTGCGACAAGTGCATGCAAGACCCGAACTGCCGAGCCTACACTTGGACCAAGTACATGGGCGGCTCGTGCTTCCTCAAATACGCCAAGGCCTCGTACAAGCTCAACAGCCCACTACCGGACGGGTCGCCGTACTTCCGCTCTGGCGAGCTCTACAAGTGCCAGCCGCTGCAGCAAGACACCGACTTCCCCGGCGAGGACCTCAAGAACGTGCCCGCCAAGACCCCGCGCGAGTGCTGCGCACTCTGCCGCGCCAACTGGCCGTGCCAGGCGTTCTCCTGGTCCAGTTACCAAGGCGGTACGTGCTGGCTCAAGCGCGCAGCCGCGCCCGCCGTGAGCAACACGGGCGTGGTCTCCGCAACCGTGTACCATTAAAAATGTAGTCATGTGTACTATAATAGAACAACATGTACTAAAATAGAGACAGCGTAACTTCAAAGAACAACAATGGCGGTATGGTTACAGTGTACCCCCTCCAGTTTGGGTCCATGAACTGGGCCGTAATCTGAGAACTAGACGCCGTCGCGGCAGCCCACGGCGTCTTCCGCGCGCGCGTTCTCGGCTTCCAGCGCGCTCCAAAGCCCCAACCGCAGATGAAAGTTGGCGCGTCGGCGAGCGCCGAGCGCAAGGCGCAGGCCACGCATTTGCTCGTTTTCCAGCACGGGCTCTGGGGCAACGAGAAAGACTTTAAGAATTTCCACTTGCTCTTCCAGCAGTACTTCCCGCAGGACGAGATCTACGCGCACATTGCGACCTCGAACGCCACGAGCTTGAGCAGTCTGTTCCAGACCTACGACGGCATAGACGTCGGCGGCACGCGGCTCGCCGATGAGATCGAGGCGCTCGCGAAGCAGATGCCGCGGCTCGCCAAGTTCTCGATCATGGGCCACTCGCTCGGCGGGCTCTACTCGCGCTACTGCGTCGGCGTGCTCTTCTCGAGAGGGTTCTTCGAGAACGTCGAGCCCATGGTGAGCACCACAAGCGGTCGAGATTCGGGGAATACGTGTCTGATGCGAGTTGGATTCTATAGAACTTCGTGACGCTCGCGACGCCGCACATGGGCATCCGCCGCTCGCAGCCGACGCCCGCGAACGCCATGTTCAACGCGCTCATGCCCAATTTCTTCGATCTGTGCGTGCCCGTCGGTTGAATTGCTGGACTGGGGATGGAGAATAATTGGATTGTTTACTTTTTCAGCACGGGCCAGCAGTTCACATTAAAGGACACGGCAACCGAGCAGACACTGGAGTTGAGTCGGTCCGTGAGAAGATACCCACACAGACGGCCACACGTTTTGCTCTCGGAGATTGACGATATGATGCTCGTCCAACTTCTGACTGAGAAGACACTCGCCGAGGCCAAGAGCTTCGAGCTGGTCGAGTGCATTCTGCGCGAGGGCGTCTTGCGTCTTTACAAGAAGAACGAGATGACGTCAGTCGCGACGGAGAGCGACGAGACCTCCGACAACCTAGCAACAGCAGACAGCCCGAAGGATGATGCGGCCGAGCCGAAACAGGACGAGGACTCTGACGACACAAAAGATGCAGCGGCTAATGAAAAAGATGCGAATGTTTCCGGTGACACAGACGGGGAGGACGATGCGACGAGCTCGGACTCGGTCGAGGTTGACACCATTTTAACCGCAGCGACAACGACATCGACTAGTCCTGTTGACGTCGTCCGCGTGGCTGAGATCGATCTGCTCGACGCCGAAGTCACCCTCATACTCCCTGAAAAGGGTGGACGAAAGCGAAGACACAGCAAGCGCCGTGCGTCTGAGGCTGAGCGCCCTGACCCATCGTTCTGGGATGTTGAGATCCTCGTCCCTCCCTCTCTTGTCTCAGTGGAGAAAGCAGCCGCCTCGGGATCGAAGAATGTGCCAGCGAGCAAGTACACGATCCGTATTCCTTACGACGAGCTCTCGTCCAAGTGGAAGTGGATCGTGGCAATCAGCAATGCGACCCACGGCGTCCACTGTCGTTCCCAGACCGCTCCGACCACGACTGCCGACGCCATGACCAACTCAGTCGCGCCCTGCATTCTCAGCTGTCTGACGCGTGGTCAGTTCATCCAAGCGCTTCAGCTCTTCCGAACCCGGACACTATACTCGAGTATATTCAACGACATCCAGGTGCCGTACTCATGCGGCGCGATCCGGTCGTTCAATCCGTACCGAAGCGAGCGCGATGTTCTAGACGCCTCCAGGTCTCCTTACTACCCGCACATCGTTATGCGGTCGATCTGGAACGCTCCACTTCTTCGCGACACGCTCCCGGAAGACGTCAAGCAGCGCGCTGAGCGAGCGTCGTCCGTTGATCGATTCTCGTTCGTGAAAATGCTGTCGGAGCGGTCCCGATCCAACTCGACGATGATGTCGACGAAGTCGTCACGAGAGCAGTCGTTCACCGAGTTCTTCACCAACCTCACGAGCAGCAGTTCCAGCCTGCGTATCCAACCGCCAGCACCGAACCCGCCGATCTCGACGGCTTCATCGGCTACCTCGACGTCAACGATGTTCCAACAGCGACTCGACGGCTTCCCTCGCGCTGCGTCGCACAGCAACACCCCCGAGGATGGCGACGACAAGTCGGACAGCAGCCGGTCCTCAGCAATGCTCTCGTCTTCCTCCTCGTCAGTGAGAGAGCCCAAGCGACCGCCGCCGTTCGAAGAGAGCTGCTCGTTGATGCTGGACCACGTGGACCATGCGTTTTCGAACGACGAGCTGCGCGACAGTCTTCGCGGCATGATGGTCTCGCTGCAGAGCGTGGGCTGGCGCCGCATCGACGTCCACTTCCACAGCCCGCTCGCGCACATGAAGATCATTGCGATGACCGCCAACCCGAACAAGCCGCTCACCAAGGGACTCGACGTCCTGCATCACGTCATGGACACGTTCCTGCTCTGAGCACACGTCAGCACATCGTATCCGCCTAGGGATATTTATTTCTTGTGTTGCTCGATCCTTCTACATAGACTTGCTAGTACCCCAGCCATCACGCCATCCGCATCTTCGACGATGACACCTTCAGAAATGGCTACCCTTTCATATCGCAGAACCCGTGGGTTACACTTGAAGCATAACCACATGCTGTGACAAAGCTGCTCGCCGAGAAAGACGGTCAGTTCGCTTCCTTCGCTCCCCTCCCTCGATGACCGACAACCAGCCCGTCGCCGCCACGCACCTGGTGGTCTTCCAGCACGGACTACTGGGCTCCGAGGCCGACTTCGCCAACGTGCGCGCGCTCTTCGAGGGCCACTTGGCGCCCGACCGCGTCGTCGCCCACGTCGCGACCGCCAACGCGACGTCGTTCGCCAACATGTTTGTCACGTGCGACGGCATCGACCACGGCGCCGAGCGGCTCGCGACCGAGATCGTGCGCGTGGCCGGCACGCTGCCGGGGCTCGCGAGGTTCTCGATCGTCGGCCACTCCATGGGCGGACTCTACGCGAGGTATTGCATTGGGATCCTGTACGCGAGAGGCTTCTTCGAGCATATCGAGCCTGTGGTGCGTAGGACGGGACTTGGGGAAATGCTGAGGGGTGGCTCATGTAGTGGTGTGGTAGAACTTTGTGACGCTGGCGTCGCCGCACTTAGGGAACCGCCGGCCGCAGCGCGGCGGCATCAACTTGGTCTACAACGCCATCGCGCCCCGGCTCTTCGACCGCACAGGCAAGCAGTTTGCACTACTGGACGAGGCCAGCGAGCAGACCATCGCGCTCAGCAAGTGTGTCGAGAACAAATACCCGCATCGCCCCACTTACGAAGGTGAGATCTCCCCAGTTGTTCCATACATTTGTAATTGCCTTCGCTGAGCCGGTCTCTGTGTTGAAAGCCTTCCCGGAGGCTGACGGCGTACTCTGCGCGTCGCTACAAGGCGCGGAATTCACGGAGTTACGCTGTGAGCTCCGCAACCGCGTGCTCTCGTTCTCCTCGTACTCAGACAGCTTCCCTGAAGCACACGACGCCGGCCCGCAAACGCAGGTCGAACTCACTCGAGCTGAAGTCATGGTCGTGGTCCCAGAGAAGGGATCGTCTTCACCAGCGTCGCTGGACTGGGACATCATCATCCGGTTCACCGGCGACGCGAAGCCCATCTGCACGCTTCGCATCCCTCAGGTCGACCTGCCGTCGTTGTGGCGATGGATCCCCGCGCTCGCCAACGCCTCAGCGAACGTGCGCTGCTGCTCGCCATCGACGCGGTCAGTCGCGTCCACGCCGCCGTCGGCCAACTCGCTGCTCAGCTGCCTCACGCGAGGCCAGTTCATGCAGGCGCTGCAGCTCTTTCGCGTGCGCACGCTCTACGCGACCGTCTTCAACGACCACACAGTGCCCTACTCGTGCGCGGCTGTGCGTGCCTTCAACCCGTACCGGCTCGAGAGCGAGGCCGCGCTGGCGACGAACGCGTACTACGACCACATCGTCCAGCGCACGTTTGACCAGGCGCCCGTGCTGCGAGACACGCTGCCGCTCGACGCCAAGGTCAACGCCACCCGCAAGTCGACGGCCAACCATTTGGCTGCGAAGGAACTCGCGAACCAGCAAGCGGCGGAAGACTCGACTGGCGAGACGCTGGCTGCTCGCAGCGCGGCGTTCAGCGACGGGCCCGTGCTGTTAGACCACGTGGAGGACGCGTTCTCGACGGACGAGGCCCGCGACACGCTGCGAGGCATGCTGGTGGCCGTGCAGAGCGTCGGCTGGCGGCGTCTCGACGTGAATCTCGACAGCCTGCTGGCCCACGAGATGGTCATCGCCAAGCGCGCGGACATCGACAACGCGCCGGCCGACTGGGGGCTCGACGTCGTGCACCACCTCATTGACACGTTCGAGCTCTGACGGAGAAAAGAAAGGGCCCACTAAAGAGAGCCGAATATTTAACCTCCTTCCAGAAGAGCTCGCCTCCATGGTGTCCTCCTGGGCAGCTTCGAGTGGACAGGCAGTCGCGTCGACACGGACACGCGGCTGTCAACGACGTACCGAGTTGAAGTTGCCGTGTGGGTGGGTGATGGCCAAGCTGCTGTCGCAGCGAGCGAGGGCCTCGTGTCCATGCGACGCAGTGTGACGACTCGCAGCCATCGTCTGAGACGGTCAGCGTCAACACGACTGGAGATTGCTCGCCAATGGACAGTGTCGAGACGCTCGGACCCGCCGTGGCGTCACGAGAGCTGTTCGTCTCACGAACGAACATACGCCATGTCACAATCGCAAGACATACAAAATTCATATGTAAATTTTGTTTACCCCGTTTGAGTGACCCCTCCAGTTGCGATGGGCGGTCTCAAAAACACGCAGCCCGAAAAAGTGTAGCTCTTCGCGGGAACCTTTATGTCTCGGCGTAATCGCTTGCGCGCAAGCCAACGGATCGGGCGTGGGACGGCTCGCGTTGCTTTGCCGCCGATTTGCATGGGTCGCCGGGCTTTGACGCCCGCGGGCGCTGGGCTCATTCTCTAATTTGACTTGTTCTCATCACCCCTTCTCTTCTCTGGTCTCCCCCATTTTGGCGGACCTCCAGTCTCCACACGAGGGCGACTCCTCCGACGGCGACAACCCCGCCACGGCCATGCTCAAGCGCGCCGTGAGCTACTCGACGGGCCCGCACATGATGGCGCTCGGCGCGCCGGCATTACACGAAGACATCGCGCTCAAGGTCGAGGCCTCGCTCGGCAAGGCCTTCCCGCAGATGGAGATCCGCTTCAAGGACCTCTCGCTCACGGCCGACATGGTGCTGGCCCACGACCGGCACGGCACGGGCGCGGCCAAGGCGCCCGACGACGAGCTGCCGACGCTGCCCAACCATGTGTTGCAGAAGATCGCCCACGTCTCTGCAAAGAAGCACACAGTACAGAAGCACATACTCAAGAACCTCTCGGGCGTGTTCAAGCCCGGCACGGTCACGCTCATCCTCGGCCAGTCGGGCTCGGGCAAGTCGGCGCTCATGAAGATCCTCAGCGGCCGGTTCCCGGTCGACAGGCGCATCTCGATCGACGGCTCGGTCACGTACAACGGCATGGCGCGTGGCGACATTGTCAAGCGATTGCCGCAGTTCGTGGCCTACGTGACCCAGCACGACGTCCACTTCCCGACGCTCACGGTCAAAGAGACGCTCGAGTTTGCACACGCCTGCTGCGGCGCCGACCTCTCGGACCGCGCCGAGCAGTTCCTCTCGCAAGGCACCCCGGAGGAAAACGCCGCGGCGTTGCAGGCCGCCAAGAACGTGATCAAGCACTACCCGGAGATCGTGACCCACGAGCTCGGGCTCGTCGACTGCGAAAACACGATCGTGGGCGACGCCATGCTGCGCGGCATCTCGGGCGGCGAGCGCAAGCGCGTTACGACGGGCGAGATGGAGTTTGGTCTCAAGTACGTCACGCTCATGGACGAGATCACGACGGGCCTCGACTCGGCCGCGGCGTTTGACATCATCAACACGCAACGCAGCGTGGCCAAGCGGCTCCACAAGACTGTCACCATCTCGCTGCTGCAGCCGTCGCCGGAGATCTTCGCGCTCTTCGACAACGTGCTGCTGCTGAACGAAGGCGAGGTCATGTACCACGGGCCTCGCGACCAGGCGCTGCCGTACTTCCAGTCGCTAGGCTTCGTGTGTCCGCCACGACGTGACGTGGCGGATTTCCTGTGCGATCTCGGCACGCCGCAGCAGATCCAGTACGAGATCGGCCACCTCGCGCCGCAGCTGTCGCAGTACCCTCGCGAGCCGAGCGAATTTGCTCGTGTCTTCCGGGACTCGGCGATCTTCCAGGCCACGCGCGACGAGCTCGACGCGCCGATCGACCCGGCGCTGATCATGGACGTCGAAAACCACATCAACCCGATGCACGAGTTCTACCAGAGCTTCTGGCCGTCGACGTGGACGCTCGTCAAGCGGCAAACGCTGCTGCTGTGGAAGAACCAGACGTTCCTCAAGGGCCGCGCGCTGCTCGTGGCCATCATGGGCTTCCTCTTCTCGAGCCTCTTCTACCAGACGGACTTTACGAACGTCCAGGTCGTGCTCGGCGTCATCTTCGCGTCGGTCTTGTTCCTTGGACTCGGCCAGAGCTCGATGCTCACGACGTTTTTCCACGCACGCGCCGTGTTCTACAAGCAACGCGCGGCCAATTTCTACCGCACGTCGTCCTACGTGCTGGCCGCGTCTGTGAGCCAGTTCCCGCTCGCGATCGCCGAGAGTCTCACGTTCGGCTCGCTTGTGTACTGGTTCGGCGGCTTCGTGGACCGCGTGGGCGAGTTCTTGCTCTACGAGCTGTACCTCATGCTCAGCATCCTCGTCTTCCTCGCGTGGTTCTTCTTCCTCTCGGCCATTGCGCCCGATCTTCACGTCGCCAAGCCGCTGGCCATGGTCTCGCTGCTCGTGTTCATTCTCTTCGCCGGCTTCGTCGTCTCCAAGGACCAGATCCCGGTCTACATGCGGTGGGTCTACTGGATCGACCCGGTCGCCTGGACTGTGCGCAGCCTCGCCGTGTCCCAGTACCGCAGTGCCAAGTACGACGTGTGCTCTCACAAGGGCGTCACGTACTGCACCCCGGCGTTCGATGGCAAGACCATGGGCGAGTACTACCTCAGTCTCTTTGACGTACCGGCCGACAAGTCGTGGGCGTACACGGGACTCGTGTTCATGGCCGGCGCCTACCTGCTCTTCATGGTCATGGCCTGGCTCACGCTCGAGTACAAGCGATACGAGCAGCCCGAGCACATCGCACTGCCCAAGGAGCTGCTGGACCAGGAGGCCGCGGAAGCCAAGGCCCTCGCGGCCGAGTCGGCCGACTCGGACGAGACCGACTACCAGACGCTGCACTCGCCCTCAAGCCGCCAGAACGAAGGCCAGGTCGTCGTGGATGTCGACTCCCGCATGTCGACGGCCAAGGCGTTCAACCCAGTGACGATCGCGTTCCAGGACCTGTGGTACTCGGTTCCTGTGCCCTGCGAGACCAAGGGCTCGACCGTCTCGCTCGACCTGCTCAAGGGCATCACGGGCTACGCACTGCCCGGCACGATCACGGCGCTGATGGGCTCGTCAGGCGCCGGCAAGACGACGCTCATGGATGTGATCGCCGGCCGCAAGACCGGCACGGGCGGCACGATCAAGGGCAAGATCTTGCTGAACGGGTACGAAGCCTCGGATCTCGCGATCCGCCGGTGCACGGGCTACTGCGAGCAGATGGACATCCATTCGGAGGCCGCGACGTTCCGCGAGGCGCTCACGTTTAGCGCGTTCCTGCGGCAGGCGGCGACGGTGCCGGACGCGCACAAGTACGACTCGGTGGAAGAGTGTCTGGACCTGCTGGGCATGCAGGACATCGCCGACCACATCATTCGCGGCAGCTCCATGGAGCAGCACAAGCGTCTCACGATCGGCGTCGAGCTCGCGGCGCAGCCGAGCGTGCTCTTCTTGGACGAGCCGACCTCCGGGCTCGACGCGCGGTCGGCCAAGGTCATCATGGACGGTGTGCGCAAGGTCGCCGACTCGGGGCGCACGATTCTCTGCACGATCCACCAGCCGTCGTCCGAGGTCTTCCACTTGTTCGATCGTCTGCTGCTGCTCAAGCGCGGAGGCGAGACCGTCTACTTCGGCCCTCTCGGCTTCGAAGGCCACGATCTCATCCAGTACTTTGAGGCCATGCCCGGTGTGCCGAAGATCCGAGACGGCTACAACCCCGCGACGTGGATGCTTGAAGTCATCGGCGCCGGTGTCGGTGGTGGCGACAGTGCGGCCAAGGCCGAGGGCGCGCCGGACTTTGTCGAGGCCTACAACAACAGCGAGACCAAGCGACAGGTGCTGGACACCAAGATGGGCGAGGCCGGACTCTTCCTGCCGTCGCCGCTCGCGCCGCAGGTTTCGTTCGCACGCAAGCGCGCCGCGACCAGCGCCGTGCAGCTCAAGTTCCTCATGCAACGCTTCTTCACGGTCTACTGGCGCACGCCGAGCTACAACTGGACGCGGCTCGTGATCTCGCTCGTCTTGGGGCTCGTGTTCGGACTCGTGTACCTCGACTCGGAGTACACGACGTACCAGGGCATCAACGGCGGGCTCGGCATGATCTTCTTGGCCACGGCGTTCATTGGCATCGTCTCGTTCATCAGCGTGCTGCCGCTCGCGTTCGAAGAGCGCGCGGCGTTTTACCGCGAGCGCGCGTCGCAGACGTACAACGCGCTCTGGTACTTTGTCTGCTTCACGGTCGTCGAGATCCCGTACGTGTGCGTGGGCGCGCTACTCTTCACGGCCGTGTTCTACCCGATGGTCGGCTTCACGGGCGTTGGCAACGGCGTCTTCTACTGGTTCAACACGATGCTCCACATCCTCTTCCAGACGTACATGGGCCAGTTCCTCATCTTCGCGTTCCCGACCATCGAAGTGGCCGCGGTCGTCGGCGTGCTGCTCAACGCCGTCTTCTTCATGCTCATGGGCTTCAACCCGCCAGCGCTCGAGATCCCGCACGCGTACAAGTGGCTCTACGCCATCACGCCGCAACGGTACTCGTTCGCGATCCTCGCCGGCTCGGTCTTTGGCGACTGCTCAGAGAGCCACCTCGCGCTCATGAAGCAGGCCAAGGCCATGAACGTCACGGACGTCTCCGTGCCGAGCGCGTGGGAAATGGGCTGCAAGCTCATCACGAACGCGCCGCCGTCCGTGGGCAGCCAGACGCCCATCAAGCTCTACATCGACCACGTCTTCGGCATCAAGCACGACCACTTGGGCCAGTACGTGGCCATCTTCCTGGGCATGATCGTGCTCTTCCGCATCTTCGCGGCGCTCGCGATGCGTTACATCAACCACCAGAAGCGGTAGCCGTGCGAGTCGAAGTGAAAATAATAATTTGTATCTTACTAGCACACGAGCGAGATTAATTGGGAGGAGAAAGATGCCGTGGCGGCAGAGAAACGGGAAACGTGTTGACGCGGAGATGACGAGGCGGAAGAGGACGAGAGAGAGAGCCAAAGACATGGCTTCAGGCCGCGTCTCATGGGGCTAATGACACGCACGGCGCATCGCGTCACGCCAAACCTGACACCACAGCCAATCACGTCCCAACCGGTTCTATGAATTGATATCTTACCAAAAGCGCTAGTATTTTCGAATTTAGAGACCCATACTGACCTCTATAAATAGAAAATAAAGCAAAGACGATGGTAAAGGTGGAGCTGGTTCTGAAAGGGTTTGGGGCTTGAAGTTCAACACAAAGCCACGTCGCTTCCCAGTGGTCCGATCGGGATCAGAACTATTTAAATCCATATATGCTAAGTTGTTATATATTAGATTGAAAAGTTACGACCTTACTAATCTGTGAAATTGAATACTAGTCAATAAATCATACTCATCGGGCGAGTAATCTGCTCCCGCCGCCCTCTATTCGCGCCATGGTTTCGTGAACTGTTCACGTCGGCATATCCATGCAGTGGTCTGTTGATGGGAACAAGAACAGCATCGCGTCTCTCTTGAGCTCATTCTGCAACTTGAGCCTCCAAGCAGCCGTCCTCTCCTCCTCCTCCTCCCGCAATGTCGTCCCCTCAGCCAGTCGCCGTCCCCTCCGCCGCCGCCGCCCCCGTCGTCTCGGCGGACGCGCTGCTCTTCCTCTCTGAGGGCCACTCGATCTACGACAACACGCGCATGTCCGGCGAGCAGATCCGCCGCCACGTGCTGCCCATCAACGAGTTCGTCGAAGCCAACGGCCGCTCCAACGACGCCGACGAGGACGCGCTCTACGCGCGCTCGCTGCTGGGCCTGCTCGCGAGCGCGAGCTCGAGCCATCTCTAGAGGTCTCCGCCGCATCGGGACGTCTCGTCGTCTGCGTGTATATTTAAGCCCTCTCTCCCCCTCCCCGTTGACACAATACCGATCTCCTGTGAAAACTCTGATTGTGTGCATGGCTCTACTTGTTCTTACTACGACGCAAAAAGACTACTACGCAAAAGTGATGTTTTCTACGAGGCCGCCGTGGTCGTGGGCAGCGACGAGGACGACGCGCCGGAGCTGAGCTTGTACTTGACGCGCAGCACCTCGCGCTGCTCGGCGCGCTTCTGCATGCGCTCCTGGTGGAACGAACTCTTGCGCTCTTCGAGCTTACGCAGACTCTCGGTCATTTTCTGCATCTCGGCGTGCTGCTCCTCGGCCTGCTTGGCGCGGCGCTCGCGCTCCTTGGCCACGAGCGACCTGCGGAGCCCACGCACGCTCTCGATCGCGGCGATCCACTGCTGCCGCTGCTCGGGCGAGCTCGCATCGAGACGGTGCTCTTCATTGCTTGGACCAACGAGGATAAGCAGCCCGAGCATGCCGTTCTCACGGTCGATCGGCACGGGCTTGACGTCCGTAACGCTGTCGAGCGGGAAGGCCTTGACCTCGTTCTGCGGCAACCGCGTGTCGGCGTCCAGCGTCTGGTACTGGAAGATGAGCTTGGCGCGGAAAAACTTGAACTCGACGAGTCGCTTGAGCAGCAAGCCGTACTTGACGAACACGGCGCCTCGCTCCAGCAGGGGCAGGTGGCGCTCGTAAAAGTCGTTCTGCGCGCGCGCCTCGATCGAGCACGCGAGGCACACGCGCACGGGCTCGGGGAAGCCGTACTTGACCACGCGCTCGGTCTGCGACGTGCACGTCTTGCAGAACACGAGTCCGCAGGCGCGGCAGTGGTGCTTGCGCGTGAAGAGGGCGAACGAGGACGCGCACTGCATGCACGCGTCGATCGCGTCGTCCTTGATCCAGCGCGGCGGCGTCTGGTGCGACGGGCCAATGGCCGTCGAGCTCGTGGTCAGCACGTCGTCCAGCGAGCTCGTGACCGTCGACGCGTTCGAGCTCGCGCTTGAGGGCTCCGAGCCGCCGAGGAACCACGGCAGCGAGCGGCTCGACTGCTGCTTCTCCGTCATGAACAACTCCTCGTCGCTGCCGTCCGAGGCGCCCGTCGGCGCCGCCGTGAAGCAGCACGAGACCATGGCACGGAGGCCGTCGCCGGCAGAGTTTCGCAGCGAGTCCATTTTTCGTGCGGGTCGATTCGCTTGGCGATTCGATGGAGGGATAGCCAGCGAGGGCGATTGCGGTAATGGAGGTTCCACCTGCTTTTCTTTCTCTCCCCTTCTCGCAGGGTGACAGACGACTGAGATGGCCAGCAAACGTTCGAAAAATTTCGAAGAGAGTGGATTCTATGTGGGTATTAGCCGGATTTGGAGGGTTCAGTAAGGGATGAAATGCCATTGGATCCTTCCTCAAAACGAAGATGTAGGCAGGAGATCATGATGAGATCTCCCCTCTGCGATGGCAGACGAGCAAGAGACTACTAAACTTTAGTAGTAGACTAATATGTACTACTAGTCTGGTAGTATTACGGGCGCGTGGTGAGAGACTCTCGGAGTATGCTGACGCGGTAGATGGCCTCGTCGCGTGGGTCTCGCTGCAGCAGCCTCGGCAGTGCAGTCAGAACGTCGTGGGCGAGGAGCTCTTCTCTGCATTTGTCATTCTCGGTGAGTAGTGTGAGGGCGCTGAGTGCGACGTCGACGAGATCGCTCGAGCCGTCTTCGAGCGAGAGAACCAGCGTTGGAATCGCCTTGGTCGATTGGAATCGCGGCTGAATTGATGGTACCACCGCCAGCATCCAGAGCACAAAGGTCGCACGCTCCTTCTGTAGATCGGATCCAGCGAACACGATGTTGGCCATTGCGACGATGCCGTTCTGCTGGACAAATTGCACTCGGATCGCAGGCGACACGAGTAGACACTGAAGCAACCGCAGGGTCTCTTCGGCTTCATCCAGCTCACATGCGGGACTCTGGAGATGCAGCAACAATTTGTCGGTCGCTGTGGCGTGGAAAAAATCACTGAGCGATATCTTCTCAAGTGCAAGATACACAAGCGCCTGGATCGCGTTTCATTCGCGTGGAGTTGTCGCTCGACGAAAGCAATGCCAGTAGCTGTTCGATAGCGCCTCGCTCCACGAGCTCCTGGCGATACCGACGGACTTTGGCGATCGCGAGTATTAGCTTGGAGGCGCTGTTATGGAGATCTTCAGGCCCATCAGCCAACGCGGCGATGGCGACGAGAGCGCCTAAGTACGGCATCTCGGGCTTCTCGGGCACTTCTTTATCGAGAAGAGACTGGAGAACGGCAGCCAGTGGCGTCGACATGTTTGGATCGGGAGAGGCTTCGCACGACGGGGGTGGATTAAGTTGTGAGTGCATTTCCAGCGGCAACTTCCCACCTCTGCACGTCCACCTTGAAGAAGCCGGTTCTTTTGCGAATTTCGCAGTGGAGAAATTTTGGCGCCACGGATTACACAAGTGACCAAGGACAAATCCAGTGAAACACCGTATCTCAGTTGACAACAGATTAAAAATATTTTAGTTCAGTGTGCTACCTCCAAATGTACTAATTTTACCTATTAGAGTGACAAAACAACCATCCCACTTCTCCTCTGACTCCCAGCGCGACGGACTCCTCACACCCACGACAGATCTGGGCGTCTTTACGGCTCATGGCAACGTTTCATCTCCTGGGACCAAGCCGTCGCTGCGCTCACCCTTCACGAGAGTTCCGACAAGGGTCCATTTGGACCTGTCACTGTAACGGTGGAGGGTTTGATGTCACTACGAGCTTGGCCAGTGCGTGTCACTGTGCTCACTAGTCGAAGAGCGAGGCGAAGCATGGCGAACAAAGAGTGCCTCACGTGCAAGCCGGGCGACGACACGTTCCACCAGAGCGCCGTGGAAAACACGGGCTGCGAGGGCTTGTACAAGCAGGTGGACGGTGAGTGGTTCATGAAACGGCGCGGCGTGAGAAAGGCGGGTTTTCTAAGGACCAACTGGCGCAGACTGCATGAAGAAGCACAACGGCCGCGTCTCGGCGTGCACCGAGGTGAGCTTCTGAGCGGTTGAGGGCTGAGAATAATGCTCCAGCGTGAAGGAAACTAACGGTGACCTCAACAGGAGTGGGCGCTCTTCCGCAAGTGCCACGAGCAGACCAAGGCGCTCAAGGCCGAGCTCAAGAAGTCGGCGCAGTAGATCAGGAACGACGCTTTGGGACAATAGAACAACACCTGAATGAGGTGCGATTGGAGTGCGGCCTGAATCTCGCTTGGCGAGTAGAGCGAGACTCGCGAGGCTGTCGAGGATATCAGGTCCTAGGTCGCCTGTGGATCTCAGGCCCCTGATCCACGCGCCGCCCACGAACTCACCTGGAAGGATCCGGATCGTCCACGTTGTTGGTCACGGGTGCGGACCCAGCGGGTGTGGACCCAGCGCGAGTGCGGTCACTCGCGACAAGCCATGCCTATCGCCACTGTAGAGCCCCATTAGTACCTGACTCCCAGCGCATTCGCAATGGTCCTCCACTGACGTCCAGGCCTCCAGAGCCATGGCCCTCGATTCCACATCAACAATAAAATACACTGGAAAGTACAGAACTAGATGGATGAGCGAAACATGTCGGCGCCGCCGATCCAGATGCTGTGCGTTGGCGTTCTGGTGGGCAGGTGCATTGCTGGATCAGGAATCCGATGGGCACAAACTATGGTACCAATCTGCCCAGAAGCGTCCATCATGCTGGGAAGAACCCGCAGCTGCGGACGTCTGAGTCTCGGAACACGGTCGTTCTCAGACACGTGCAGCGCACGGACACCAGTCAATCCGGAGGAGCGTCATGATTCGTCGGCGCCACTTCCATCAATGGAGGCAGTGGTGCAGCTGCGACCAAGGCACGCGCCAACTTGTCTCCATCCAACGTTGGCAACGTTGGCGTCCGCTCCGAGAAGAAAAGGCGGCCGCCCTGACGGACGCCAAGGGAAATAAACAAACCGGCACAGATTTTTTCTGGATTCTCGAGAAACTTCAACCGAAACGCAGGTGACTCAAGCGGCGCGAGCTTTCTTCAATGTTCTAGTTGACGTCAGTGGCATCGTGTTGGTGACACGTGCTCATCGCTAGAAAGGAAATCTGTCGAAGAGCGCGGTAAGATTGCGTATGTTACCATCACATAAATTACCAAGACGAGCCAACGACAGGACTGAAACAGGACGGGAACAAATCACACCCCACTCCGCAGCATGCGGTTCTCGCGACGTGCCGGATATTTCTCGCGGGTGGTATTTGGATGCAGCGTATGTCCGGATTCCTAGTGTAGGTTCATGATTCCCTGAACAAAGCTGCTGGACAGGCCTAGGGCAATATGCTCCCAGTCAAGCTGGTGGCTGGCTCGCCGGTGTGGTGACATGACGGTGTGAAACAAAACCGTCCCTGTCACCTTTGACATCAAGCCATCCGAGCTTCATTTTGACGCAAGCGTAATCACGATACTGAGAAACCGTCGAGCGGAAGTTTACCGCCAAGGGTCCAAAAACGAAGACATGGATCGATTGTTGTGCCTGTTTGATTCAGTCCAGACGAGGAGGAACTGTTCAGCTCGTTCACAAAAGTTCGAGTGGGTCAAGGCCAAGCAAAATGCACCCAGGTTTATAGATACTCGTCTCCAGTCAAGAAACAGAACAAGACACGAGTGTCTCGCTGAGGCAGGCGAAGAACTTCAAAAGATTGCACTGAGGTGCCTAGCTGCATAGGCTATGCAAACCATCGGCTTGCGACTGCGACATCGCCACAACATCGAACCAGCAGATTCCCAGCCGTCGCGGTCTCAGGAGATTTTGGTCGCGTAAGAATGAACCAACATTCCGGCGGTTGATGACGTCTCTCTTGAATTCAGCAAGTATCTCCTGGGAAATCTTTCCAGGATCGAAGATGCGTGCTTTTTCTTCTCAAAACTGTCCAACTCGGATGCTGATTGGCTGGTTTCGATCCATCTGAAGAAAAATGTACAGTAAAAGTCTGGGTTTTCAGAAGCTTCGTGGGTAGGGTTGGTTGGTAATTTATGCCGGCTCCACTGCAACTTGTGGGGAAGTTTTCCGGAGATCACGCTTCGCAGCCAAGGAGGGTTGGGGGCTCCCAGCGGTTGGAGTGGGATCGTTTTTCGTGGAATCATCAAGCCTCCCCTTCCAAGGCCGACCCCACAACGGAAGCAGACACCTGCCGCCGAGTTAGCGAGGCGCCATTTGAGTATTCGCCTCTCGCCCACAGCTCTCTACAGCACCGCTTGTCTCTATGCTCGAGGAGACGCGCAACGCCGCGATGGTCGTGGTCTTAGGAAGCACCAACGCCTTCGGCCGTGACATTAACGAAACCGAGCTCATGCTGCTCACGGGCACGGTCTTCGTCGTCTCGGTGCTGGTCGTGATCGTCTACAAGCTCGCGCGCGGCTGGGAGGACCACGGCAACAAGTCGGTGCTGCCCCTGCACCACCACCGCCGCGCGACGTCCAAATGGATCAAGAGCCGCAAGCAGCACTACGGCCGTCTCGGAACCATTCTCGAGCACGAGGAATTCGCCGCCAACGTCAAGCGCATGTGAACGCCGCCCCATCCTGCCGTGTTCCCTTCTTCCTTTCCGCCCGACGCAGCCGCCTCAGAATAGCCGTCATCGAGCGATTACGCTCGCATCGACATCGTCGCATCTTGGTCGACGCCTCACAGTCCCAGGACTCCTTCCAGCCGCGAGCAACCGCCCACAGTCGCCCTGCAAATCGACCCGAGTCTTGAACATTCCAGGTCTCGCACAGCTCCTCGGCTCGGTCGCAAGAGCCTCTGTTTCCATCGACCCGTCGCGGGCTGATTCGGGCGCCCAGCCTTTCTGGATTGCCAGGGCTGATCAGTCCACTGTCGGCATCTGGGTACAGACTGTATTCCCGGATGCGCGGCCCGATGATCGGTCGGGTCGCGTCCATTAGGATCGCCGTCCATCCTATAATCCGCTCTAATCAAACAGACTCCATTTTGATCGTTTCGCATACCGACCACTCGCTCTGCGGTTGACGCCCGTGAGAAGGAGCGGTGGTGACGGCCATCCACAGCCAGAGCTGATGGGACACGCCAGCGAGAATTCGGACTCGCGAGATGTCACAGGCTGATTAGTACCTCCCGCCCTTTATACCACCTTTTACTGTAGTACAAAATGTAGCCATGTTTCTCCCAGCGGCCGAATAAACTACAGCGGTTTCCAGCGGGGCAGCATGCCCGTCGTATCACCAATGGGCTGGCTGCAGAGACAGCAAGGCAGCAGTACCCACTTGGCTTCCAGCGAAACAAGCTCCTCGTGGCTCCCGCTGGGTTTGAAGGCATGTCGGAGTTTCTGTTGGCAAAGCGGAGTCATTGGCGTCTCCAACCAACAGCTTGGTCAGCTGTCCCGTTGAGAAAGTTTACGTTGGGGTAGGGAGCGAAGAGGGTTCCCATAGAGAGGCAACGCTCTCTATGCTTCCTGATACTGTGTTGTCGCCGACAAACGCGATGTCGTTGCTGACGATCCGTAAATTACGCACGTTGAAGGGACGAGGAACACGCTTGCGATGCCCCAGTTGGTCGGAGTTGAAGAGGAGATGAACGAGGGTGCTTATCGCAAACCTTATCGGCATTTTTGCGCGATTATTCCATTCAGCTTCCCTGCCAAGCGAGCGCAGAGTACGTCCACGTGGCGAAGTGTGTTGGGTGCCGGCTTGTGATCGCTCCGAGTTCATGCCATAGTACCGCCGTGATGCTGTAACACGCAAGGTGTATGAGCTGATATAATTCCTGGATTAACGACTGCCCACTCTAGCGCCACGCAGTGGGCTACGATCAGACTTTTCAACGAGTACGATCGGATGGGTTCAGCATGTCTGCGATTTCTCTTGCGGTTATCGGCTTAACGATAGCAGTTCAATTAGACGATGCACAGATCCTCAGCATTCAAAGCCATGGCTACATCGACAGCTGACACGTCTTCACCCTTACTTACGTGCACACAATGGGTCATCATAGCGAAAACAGCGAGAGGATATGACAAACGAGGAGTCCAGAGCGCCGCCGATTCGAACGGTAGCGGGCGTTCCGACGTCGTTTCCACTGCGACATGGTTCTCTAGCTGATTACGTCTGTTTCTCGTCGCTTCGTCTCTTCGACTCGTACGACCATCGCTACTGCGGTAAGGAACACGCTCCACACAGAAACGTGCGAGGTAAGCGACGCGAGACAATTTGGCAAGAACTTCATATGCTCGTTCAGAGCGACCGGGAGGCAGCGATGATGGAGAGACGCTACCAAATGGATGAGCTGTCGTGATGGGACCACCAGAAGGACCACATCGATGGTACCAGGGATCGTCGTCTCTAAATCTGAAGAAGACTCACTCAATCGCATGCGGGGAGTACAAGTAGTTTCTAGTTTCAGCTGCTAACTCCATCAGGCGCCGAGGGGTTAACAAGCGAATAATTGATAAAAATTCGGGATATGTAGGTAATTGCGATCACGAATACGCAGGGTGCAAGGGCACCACCCCAGCTTAGAGGCTCACCTAGTCTCAGACTTCTTGGAATAACAAACGCACCACCTTCCCCGCCGTCATTTGCGGTAAAACACCAGGAAGATACCTACCCGGCTATTGGGTTCATGAACTGCGATTCAATTGGCGCCGCCTTCAAGTCAAGTCGGCAAGTACAGCCGGCCCTCCGATGCACGAGGATGGGTCAACGACCAATGCAGTGCAAACCTGAGGGGTGAGAGCGCGAAGCAGCTAAACAGTACGCACCGAAAGGAGAGCCTCGGTGGGTTCTTTTACAATCCCGGACTGGCAGACAGTGAGCATGGTTACAGTGAAGTTTTGACTCTACATGCGATGGTACGCCCGCAATGCTTCCATGATATCTCTCCGCAATCTCGTTCACGGCAGAAAGCGTAGTAGCGTTGGGTGTCCGACCAAAAGCAAGTGCAAGAAGGCACTTCCTTCCACTACGGTGTTGTCGCTTAGAAGGGTGCTCTTGTTGGCACCATCTCGTCTACTTGTTAGGGGAGGGGTACACTCTTGTACAGCACGGCAATTGGTTCAAATTCGTTGGCTTTCCTAAACCAAAACATCTTATCTCAATCAAAGTATACTAAAACTCCCAATTACAACAGTCCAAAAGTAACCCTCCTCAAGCCAACTTGTTCCTGACCTCACACCACCGAGGCGACAGCGAGCACGGCCATCGCCACCACCGTCGCGACACCGCACAGCCACGTGACCATGCGAGCGACCGGCCGCTTGCTAGCATACGCGATGGTGTGGAGCACGCGAGTCACCGTGTACACGACCGTGAGGGTCGCGTTGACGTCGCGGTCGCTGCCGGAAAAATTCGCGACGACGAACACGGCGAGCGCGAACGGGATCGACTCGAGATCGTTCTGGATGATTCGTTTCCAGCGAGCCTCCTCCTCTCCAGCGAGGTGGTCAGGCGAGGCGCTGTCCTCGGCCATGGGCACAGGCGAGCTGTGGAAGCTGAACGAGGTCTCGGTGGGGAGGCCCTTGGCCATAGGCAGCGCCTTGTCTTCTGGTGCTCGTGTGCCGGCGGCGAAGCCCTTGCGTCCTTGGATCATGGTGGTGGCGAGGAACTTGAGATAGAGCACGGCGGTGCAGAGCACGAGGGCTTTGAGATCCCAGGTCATCGTCATCACGGGAATCTGGCGTTTCACAGAAGCTTTCGAAGAAGATCCGGAGTGAGGAGAACGTGATGACTCGGGCCTCGGGGCGAGCGGAGAACGAGAGGAGCGCAGCTGCGAGTGGTGGGGCGCACCGGAGGAATTGGGAAATGGTGGCCACCGAGAGGAGGCCTCGTGGCTCGTCGATCGAGCGAGGAGGCGACCGAGCATGTTTGTATACGTGCCTGAGGCATGTGCACTTTTAGCGTCGAGTACCTAGATGGTTTCACGCACCGCATCATCAGGCAGCCCGTCGGGTCT
>JAADVR010000113.1:0-63902 GCA_023335855.1 Pythium scleroteichum
GCTCGCACCACATCACGGCGTTCCACTTGTCCGTCGACATTGCGACCCACCAGCAGCGCTTCGACTTGGGCTACGAGGACGCACGGGTCCACCACCACGAGCTCGCGGCCTAGCCCCACCAAACTGCGGCCTAGACTCACCAAACTATAACTACCTCTAACTTATGAATGCAATCACACGTATCAATAGCGATCACACCGTCGTGCGTAGCAGTGCTGACACGTAGCAGTTGTAGCACGTCGAACACTCTGGAACTCATTGTCCTGACTGCAGCTCTGGCAGCGGCTCAACCGAGTGGGTTTGCTATCCCAGCTGATCGCTGACATGCCCGCGATCCAGTGGGTGATACTAGTAGTGGATATGGCTCCCTGCGCTTTGTGTAGCGGTGCAGGTGAGACTGAAACGCAAAGCGACGTGAATCTCTTGCTGACACGATTGGCTTCCTACGGGAAGGTGGCTCCAGTCATCAAGGCCATTTGGCGATGCTGGTGTGAATGGATCAGGACCACAGGGTGCTCGCCTCACATCCACGGTGGCAATCGTACACTCCCTAGGATTCGCTCGATAAACTCAATAGACTTCATTCTCAATCAATCAATCAATCGTACACTCCCTGTTCTGTGTGTGTATCAGGCCCAACTTCTGGTCAGTTGAAGTTTACTTTTTTAGAAGCCCCTTGATTTTGCCGGCATGCAACCAAGCTCATTCGTCAACGATCGTTGGCTTGTTGTTTGTTTGTTGTCGTGATGCGAGGTCCTCAATGTGCTCAGCAGTCGAATCCACACCCGTAAGCTTAACAACGATCTTGATCCTGCAACTCGAGTCGAATGGAGCGAAGTGCCCGGAACAAGTCATTCTGTGCAGTCTGTGCAGCCACTTTCACAAGTGAGGGACACACTGCTGGTGCCGTTACTACTTGGAGGACAGCATGGCGAACTCTCGCGACAAGCTAAGCTGTGTGGAAGAAAGCCTTCTTCGTTGGCCGAGTGGGTTCGTTTCGTCGACCCAGGACACTGACCCACACTGGAACTGCACTGAAAGCAGCAGCAACGTAATCGACTGCGCTTGAAATGACTTGGCGTCCAGTGCGGCTGTTGGCTACAAGGGGTAAGAAGCATAGTTTCAGTTCAAGGTGTCCACCTACTAACGACTGGTACGGATGCGTTTAAAATCGAAGCTGCCAGTGTGCTTGTGGCTGTCGCACAGTGCTCTTCTCCAAATCGCCAGTATATAGCAAACAGTGGAGCTATCGGTCCGTAATTGCAATTGCTCCGTTTTGGCCAAGACGATGCCCAAGGCTTTGCGTTGCAGGTGATACTTTCACTCAGCACTGAGGTCAGTCTTGTGAAGCGCATTGTGGACGCGGGAGCAGTGCCAGTGCTGAAAACTTTTCGCGAGCACCCTGACTTCGGAGGTTTTGCGAAAGCAGCATTAAAGAATCTTGGCTACGATTCGATTCGGGGATTATTCAAGTAGCAATGGCGAGAGACGAAGATAATCTCCATGGAAACGTAGTATGACGGAGCGCAGGTCGCACAAAAATCCAAAGTTTGCAGACGCATTATAACAGTACTTCCAAACGTGCAAGGTCGTGGAATAGCCTCCCGAATGGAGACTACTTGCGGCGTTTCTGGCACTTTTTGCCCGATGCTGGGGCTGGCGCAGGGTTCGACTGTGGGGCCGGAGCCGGATTTGGTGAGTTGGCTGGTGCGGTGTTGTTACGCGCAGTCGTCAGCGCAGCAGCACCACCGCTGCTCTCACTGGCGACCGTTCCGGAGCCATCGCCAGATGCATTGGCATCGAGAACCTTGGATGAATCGGTGGTAGTTCCTCCAGCAATTGGCGCGCAGTTGACTACGAAAAACGAAGCGGTGAGTACGATATTAAAGATTGAGAAGAGGTCCCAAACGTACTGTAAATTTCCCATGGCTGTGCCTGGGTACCGATATACATGCCCTGAATGATGCTCGCCTTGCTGCACTTGGACTTGTCCAGCTTCACTGAAGTGATCTTGTTTCCATTGCAGTTCTCGTTGAATGCGATGCGGTAGTTGTCGCACCAAAACTCGCACGGGCCTTCATGGCCCGCAGGGAAGTTCACCGAGTCCGGAATCGGCTGGCGCGTTCCCGTGAGAATCGTCTGGCCACACTCCTTCGATGTTGATAGCGAGTTCGGCTTGTAATACTTCATGAGAAACTGGCGCAGCGTCTTGGAGTTACTCTGCTTCATGGCTGAGTTGCCGCGTGCAGCGCCATCCCACGAGTTGATGTTCGGGTGCGTCCACTGCGTGCCGTCGAGCCCGCCGACGGCGCTGAATTCGGCTGAAGCGTCCTTAAACGACGTGACGGGCAGCAACATCTTCGAGTGGGCGGCGACTTCATCAAGCGAGCCTACGAGCGCGGCGATGGCGAGCACCGGGGCGATCTGGGATGTCTTCATGCCGTCTGCGTTTGACTTGCGGAGGTGCTCGCGAATTGAGTTTTGTCGGTCTCACGTGTCTTCGGATGGTTAGGTCTCACTTAAACTGGCTGTTGTACGTGGGAGACCAGCCAGTAGACCTCACGTTTGACTATTAATAATACAAGAGGCGAAGAGGTCCGGACTAACCAGAGAGGTTCGGTGTGGAAGACATTCCTCACGTCAGCTGGCCTCAAAAATAACAACAGCTGGACGGTAGAAGCCTGGCCGTTGGAGACAGTGAAGCGCCAGTATGTCGCATAGCCGATCCAACTGTCTCCAGTATGTACTGAGATACGATGGATGATGAGGACAACCGGGCAATGACAGATGGATCCCCTGAACGTGATCGAACCAGACCTCGAACAGTCGGAGAACAATCACGCGAGCACTTCACGCCAGCGAGGACGACATTTGATTTGCACACCCATGGCCCTAGTGACGATCATCTTGGCGTGAACAGGAGTTGCCAAGCGAACAATGGACAACATAATGCCTAATGGCATCGATTGACACAGCTTCGACGATTGTGACCACATTGATGGTCGCGCGCGTCTATCGGTGACCGCATTGTCGCGAAACACTCATAGAAAAGAAAGCTCGTCAACCTCTTCAACACCAAAGGTCGTGTTCGTCGAGGAGGTTTCGTTCAGTTGATCCGCACGCCACTCAAATCACGAAAAAGACAAATTGCGAGCGCTTCGATTGACGCGGGGGCAAGTGGAGGCGTTTTCATTCACGACGGTGGTCGCCGATGGAACGTGTAGGGCTCTTTGCGAGAGCACATATTGGTCTGAACCCAAACACGAATGGGTTGCATGTGGTCAGTGACTCCTTATTGCGTGAACGACATCGAATCCTATGATTTTCATCTTCTTAGATCAAATGGTGACGAAGAACATCGATTTTTCTGTGCCGTTCATCGAATATCTTGACCGGCTGGAGCAGCATGGAGAGTGTCCAGACCAATGTCTCTTGACGTTCAATCAATGCCGATTGATCGGCACAACTTTCACCTATACAATCGCAATGAGTGTGTCCATCGCTCAAGATTCGGTTATACAGCAAACGATCAACACGGCGACGAGGGATTGTATCGACGCACGAAACACCGCTGTCGCAGAGATCAAAGACGACAAGGTCTCCGAGTACTAGTGCCACCGCCCGTAGCTCAGCAATAATCAGAGGCATAACTGTTCAAGACTGTTATGACTGATTCACCGTTGCACGCAAACGAAGACCCAGTTGACCCGCATCAACATGGGCGAGTGGCTTTCACGAGGTTGTTTCAGACCCTCCCGGAGTTTCTACGACATCGAATGCGTCTATCAACGAGTTGATACTCCATCAAAATTAGCTCCACGCACTATGACTCCTCAAATTGAACCAATCATTGCGGGCCAAGTGGCGACAGCAAACTTGAACCCAAACCCAAACCTGCGCTGAGGCTGTGAACCGAAGAAAACAGCAAACCTGAAACCATCTGGAAGAGCAACAACTTCGACACTGCAAGTCGTCCTCTCCATTCTGCATGATCGACAAACCGAGTTGACGACACCTGACATGGCGTGATCTGATTGGCGATCCTGAGACGACTCAGAAATGACTTGTAAGCCTCGACCTCACTTTCAAGTTTTGTGTCAAGGAGCAAAATCGACAACAACTACACCATGGGCTTGGGCTTCTCGCGCTTGTTTGAATACCTCTTCTTCTCGAAGCAAGAGCAACGCATCCTCATGGTCGGTCTCGACGCCGCCGGCAAGACGACGATCTTGTACAAGCTCAAATTAGGCGAGGTTGTGACGACAATCCCAACTATCGGTAAGGATCCACGCCGAGGTGCAGGTGCTGTGAATGTGACGGAATACTTAACCTCTCGAATATGCAGGCTTCAACGTTGAGACGGTCGAGTACAAGAAAATCAGCTTCACTGTGTGGGACGTCGGAGGACAGGATAAGGTAGCGCCTCACTTCTCCCACAGCTCCGCATGCCGCTTACAATCTCGTGACTCTAGATCCGCCCGCTCTGGCGTCACTACTACCAGAACACGCAAGGCTTGATCTTCGTCGTTGACTCGAACGATCGAAACCGCATTGATGGTGCACGAGACGAACTCCATCGCATGCTGAACGAAGAAGCTCTGCTTGACTCGGTTGTGCTGGTGTTCGCAAACAAGCAAGATTTGCCGAACGCGATGAGCGCAGCTGAGATGACAGACAAGCTTGGTCTCCACGCCATCAGTCGTCGACAGTGGTTCATTCAAGCCTGCTGTGCGACGACGGGTGACGGCCTATACGAGGGACTCGAGTGGCTTGCCTCCACGCTTCAAAAGAAGAAGTAGACCAGGAGTCCGATCTGAGCACGCGCGCTGCTTGTGTAGTTTTTCACATCCGAAAAGCTTCTTCCCATCCTTTATTTCCAGGAAATATTCCACTAAGTGATTATCACCAAGTCGGGTGTTGTCGAAAGAGCCCCACAATAACTTCGGCAAGTTGAATCTTCCGGGGCATCTCGACGACAATTCCGTAGTTGGAGTTGTAATTCACTCTGAGCTCGAGCCGGATAGAGAGAGCGCAAGTTCGTTTTTGATTCTTTGGGCGCAGCTCGACCAAACGGGTAGACACCGCGCGGACGAGTAAAGACTTCGACGAATGCCTGCTGCTGATCCCGAACCCAGAAGTTCCACGTCTGCTGCCGAAAGGCCAACTGGGGCAGTTGATGCAACGTGGAAACACGGTCCCTCACCCATGCCTCGTCACAGCCGACTTGCGGCTCACGTCCGCGGCATGTCTAGCAAGTCCTCTTGGCCAACCGCCGGAGGCGACAGACAAACTGGCTCCTGCTAAACTACGCCGAGCTGCGACTGGTGGAGGCGGGTTACTCCTTCGAGACGTTGAACATTGACAAATACAGAGAGAGGTCTTGCACGCCGGTGTCTCTCTTCTTGCGCTTCCTGTCCTCGGTCGATTTCTCCTCTCCATCACCTCGAGCGTACGGATTTCTTCCCTTTCGTCTCGCTGCTCGTCGCTGCATCACAGCGCTGTGCTGACCCTCTCTGTTGTTGTCGTCTCCGCTATCAGCACCTCCGTCGTCGTCACTTCCCATGAACGTCACGAGCGCCACGAGCTGCGCGTTGCGCTGGAAGTCGGAGGGCAGTCCGTCCATGAACAGGAGAGGCATCTCATCGTCGTCGTTGCCTCGCCCGGGTCTCGTGGGGGCCGCACCGACCGCCGCCACGCCGGAAGTTGCCGCTGCATGTTCCTCCATCTTCGTTACGGAGCTGTTAGGAACTGCGCGAAGTGGTGTCCACTCCCAAAAGAAACGGGTATAACATATTCGGGTCGGGTTTTTGCCCGCTTCTCTTCTATCCACTATGCAGAAATGGCCGAGTCTTTGCGGATCGACCCGCGCCATCACTCCTGTCACCACCTTTCACTTCAACCGCTGCATTTCCGGTTCTCCCATGAACCCGACAAGCGTTGTGATCGACTGGGATATCGGCGTGCTCCCCGCGCTCGCGGCCGCCGCCAACCGCCTGGACGCCGCGCTTGCCCCGTCGTGGCTGCTCACGCCGCCGCCGCGCGTCACTGGCCAGTCGCTCAAGGAGGACGTTTTCCGAGTCCTCGCAGCGAGCACGGGCGGCGCGAGCGCGAAGTAGGCGGCTCACGCTATCCGCAGAGCCTCGCCATCGCTCGCTATGCCGCCCGACTCGGCGGTCTCTACCCAACGGACGCCCTCCAGGCGCTCAAGGTCGACATTGTACTAGAAACGATTCTTGAGCTAGCGGAAAAGGCTCGTGAGATCATCTACGAAACACCGGACCCAGAGCAGAAGACTGCCAAGGCTGCGAAACTGAATGAAGTGCTGCCCAAGCCTTTTGAACTGGTCGAGAGCTACATTGCGGGTCCGTTTCTACTCGGTGACGCGCTCTCGCTCGCGGACGTTGCTGTCTTTGACCGAGTGGAGAACATGCTCGAACAGGCGTCGGGCGGGATCTTTGATGTGTCCACGTATCCAAAGATTACCAAGCTCGTCGCCAGCTTGAAGACAAATGAACGCGTCGCGGCGTACCTTGCTCAACGCAAGTAATTCAATACGCAGCTTGTAACCGATGCGAATACAGCCAGAGGGCACTGGTCTTGCAACGAACCTGCCGGATTTCAATATACTTTTTTTCGAGGTTTGTCTACTGGATTCTTTAGGTTTGACCGTCTCCTATGTCTAGACTTGTCTCTCCCTCACGTCTTGGCACCGAAGAGAAAGCCGGCCGTGCGTAGGTCCGCGAACCTTGCCGTCAAAGAACTCCTCGCACGGCTCATCCAGTCCGGCGCCGGCAACCACGTGCAGTGGCCGATCGGTGACTTACGAAGCACCGCCGCCCTGACGATTGAACGCGATTTTCACGAGAATCATCGGCGTGGATCCCACGTGGCAACATTGGATCACGCTGTTGATTCACTGACTCGCCCGACCAGCATCGTGATCCGATGGTGGAGAGCGCTGACGAGAAATCCAGTTCGACAACTACAAGATCTCCGTATCCAGTAAGTTAGAATTGTTCTACGGCTTACGGCACAAGATTAGAAGGAGCGATTGCGTGGCAGCAGCGATGGGCTGTAATATAATTGTGTGTATTATCGCGGGCGTTCACGTGTTTCAAGATCCGTCTGCCAATGAAATACTCCCGTGGGCAGTGGTGTTGGTGGAGGGGGCTCAAGTGACAAATCAGCTCCCTGTGAGTCGTTACTCGATTGGCCAGATGATCCAATGTACTGTTATGTGAATATTGCGGGGGACACGTTGGCAAAAATATACCTGATACGTATCTGGTAGGACGCGCCCTGACGCCGTCAATCGGACTGTGCGGGCAGCGTCAAACCCTTCGAGCTGGTTCCATCACTTGAGATTTTGCTCAGACCCCATTCGACTCTCCAAGTCTTCCATGGCGCAGCCCCGGTTCAAGTTCACCTACTTCCACGGCAAGGGCCGTGGCGAGCTGACCCGTCTCGCCTTCGCAGCGGGTGGCATCGCCTTTGATGACGACCGCATCGACCACTCCCTCTTCGAAGATCTCAAGCATTCACTCCCACTCGGTCAAGTGCCCGTGTTGGACGTGGACGGTCGAGCTTTCCCGCAGAGTCGAGCCATCGCGCGCTACGCCGCCAGGCTCGGCGGTCTTTACCCGACGGATCCCTTTGAATGCCTGAAGGTCGACGTTGCGCTCGACACGCAGGTGGAACTGACTCCGCTCGCCACAGAGATCATCTACCGCACGCCTGACCCAGAGCAGAAACCCGCCAAGGCCAAGGAGCTTAGCCTGACGCTGAACAAGCTGATGGACTTAATCGAAAGCTACATTGTGGGTCCGTTTCTACTCGGCGACAAGTTGTCGCTGGGTGATCTGGCGGTGTTGGACTTGGTAGAGAACATGCTCAAGCCGGCGGTGGGCGCGAACTACGACACCTCGAAGTACGGGAAGATCGAGGCGTTAATCGCCGCTGTCAAAGCGAACGAGCGCGTCGCAGCGTACCTCAGCAACTGAGTCTCCGGCTATTGAAGGTAGCTCTGATGGCAGCGAAGGTATAGTTACATAAGCTTACCAAATCAGTTTTCGGACGGATAATACCGTTGCAAAGAACTCGAATCTGACCGACCTGCTTCCACAAAACGAGTAGGGGTCCCCTACTCATTCCCCTACTAGGGGAATGAAAAGGAGACTCGAAAGCGAGACCGCCTTCGTTCAGAACCGGTGATAGCTCATCCGAAGTCGGTTCACTTTAGACAACCTCGTGATGAGCGCGCGACCACATTAGGCTAATCTGGTCGCGCACTCTTTCACAGGTCTTGTCGTGTCGAACTTGGTCTTGATGTTGCAGCGCACAATGGAAAGTGAATTACCACGGCCAGAGCAAAAAGCTCCGACCTCAACAAACTACTATCTCTCACTCTCTGCTGCTCTCTCTGTGTCCTACTCACATGCACAGCACCACGAGGGCGCTCCCCACTTATATGCAGTCTTGTATGCAAGGTGGCTTCTAGAATGCCTTTCTAGAAGCTCGCCGCACTCACACTTCTAGCAACACCGTCGAGTTGAACTTCGGCCCCAAGTTCTAGAACTCGACCAACACTCTGAGGGGCCAGTTGATTTACCACATAGTGCCACACCACCGACAGTGAGTAAACACTTGGAGCAATCACTCGCAGCTAGCGTCGTTGAGCGCGAGAGCCTGGGCGTGTGCCCAGGTCCAGTTCAAATTTGTAGATTCTTCTTCCAAGTGAGGTATATCAGTTTGGTCGCTTAGAAACCTATAGGCGGGTGGTCGCCACCGTTAGGTTCCCCTTCCCCAATGGTCGAGATCACCAGATACGAAACTGGCAACCCATTCGCGTTCCGGTCTGCTCGTAGGGTGAGTGACCAGCAGGGGTTCCGAATATTCAATTTTTTCGAATAAAAATAACTCAGACGCAGTCGAATGAATTATTCAATATATTTTAGTTATTCACAGTTCGAATGTCTGTTGAACCATGCTTCGTTGTCGCTCATCACTGCGAACATCACGATAAACTCACTCCACAAATCACGATTGAATCGAAGGAACATCAACAGCTTAAGGGTATCGCTGTCTACACTCTTTTCGATATAGGAGTACACGAGCGACACTAGGAAAAAAATTGCTCACGTTCGTTGGAAGTGGGCGGGATCTATCTGATGTCATATGTGAGCGTATGAGACACAAGTCGCTGCTTCTTGAGGGCTCGCGATGCACATTTCTCACGTCTCTTGGAACCGATGCTAATCCTCTCCTTCGCATGCTTGTAGAACACGTCACACTGATCTAACTCGTCAAGCGACAAGGGAAGGCATTGTTGGATCTTCACAATCCCATTGTCGGAACTCGGATTGCAATGCTCGAGGCAGGTGCGTAGCTGCCGTTTCCTTGAACCCGATCCCAAAGAGTCTCTTGAGAGAGAAGCCGTGTTGCTTGGCGATCTGTTCCATGGTGTTCTCTCCTGCGTGTGAATGGAGAGGTCCGGCTGGTGGTCTACAGATTATTCAAAAAAATTCGCCGGTCAGCCCGAATGGCAGTCTGGCAGACTGCTTTTGCAGTCGTCGATCGCAAGGTTTTCGGCCGCGTGTGCTCGCGAGGTATGCGCCGAAGTCGTTCATCAAGTCGAGTGGGCTCACGATGACCATCTTTCGCCCCAACGACGGCAAGATAGAGCCCGGTAGGCACGTGCTGCTGTTCTCGGCGTACAAGCTCTTCTGAGGGAAGCACAGCGAGGCGTCATGCCACGCGATCCAGTGAAGCGCGAAGAAAGCCAGCAGCTACCCACAAGTGGTCGAGCCGATATCTCAGGCGCCAGACCTGGCCAAACCGACCAGGGTCTCCAGCTAGGCCAGCCTTGCACCCACAGATCTCTCCTCTCCCTGAGGGCAGCCACGGGTCGCCATATTGCAGCAGCCACCATCTCACGGGAGATTTCGCGCTGGGTGAGAGCTCGTCGCCTCGTCGCTTGGGACTCTGGTTTCTTAGGTCTCGGGACCACTTACAAGTATCAACGGCTCGAATCGTGTCGGTGTGGTACCCGTCGAAGTCGGCATGATCGAGCACAACAGCACCGACCCCAAATCTGCCATAAATCCAGTTTACTATCCAAAAATGATCCAAGAATATCGCTCTAAAAACCAGTATTTACCACAGACGGGACGAGATCCTCACGACCGATGACAAGAGATTCAATCGCGTGAGGAAGACGCCGTTGAGCGACGCCAAGCGAGAGCTCCGCGCGTTCGTCGACGAGGCGCGAGCGCACGGGAGGGTTTTCTCGGTCGAAGAGTTACTGAGCGAGGCCATGACGGCCGTGCTGGGGCTCACGGTCTCTGCTAAGCGTTACATCACTCGATACATGCGATGCAGACTAGTGTTAAAAGAGTGCGCGCCCCCAAAAGCCACAGCGCGTGGGGAGACACCCAGAAGAAGGAGACAATTGCGAGACAATTGCGGTATTTCTCTCCAGCATGGAGCAGAGAAGGACGACAGCGAGGAGACCAACGATTTCGAGGATGTTGACAGCGAAGAAACAGAGGATGAAGAGCTAGTATGTTGACAGCGAAGAAACAGAGGATGAAGAGCTGGTCAATTTGTAATCGCCGCGCTCGATACATGTATTCTTAGTGTGTGTGAAAGAGCTGTCTAGTCTTCCGTCGCGCGCTTCTTACGCGGCGAGCTTCTTGGCGATCGCCGCGAAGCTCTCGCCCTGCACGCGACCGATCTCGAGCTCGAAATCGAAATCGATCGGCTGGCGCGAGCCGTCGGATCCCGAAATCGTGCCGACGCCCCACGGGCTGCCGCCGTGGACCTGCTCGAGGTTGAAGATAAGCTTCGTGTGGTAGCCGAGCGGCACGTACGTCATTCCGTGGTGCGTCAGGTACGACAGCGACGTGTATGCCACCGTCTCCTGGCCACCGCCGAGCGTGCCCGTGCTAAAGAACAGACCCGCCGGCTTGCCAGTGAGCGCGCCCTTGTGCCAGAGACCGCTCGTCGAGTCGAAAAACGTCTTGACCTGGCCCGGGAAGGAACCGAAGCGGCTCGGGAAGCCGAAGAGAATGCCGTCGGCCTCGGCGAGAACATCAGGCGTCGCGATCGGGTGGTCCTTCTTCGGTGGCGCGTGCATCTTGGCGAGCACGTCTTCAGACAGCGTCTCCGGGATCTGGTAGATCGTGGCGGTGGCTCCGTCGACCTTCTCGACGCCCTCCTTGATGGCGTCGGCGAGCGTGGCCACGTGGCCGTAGGTGGAGTAGTAGACAATAGCGATCTTGGTCACGGCTGGTTGCTCCATGTGGTGGTTGTCTCCCACCGTCCAAGTCGTCATCTGTCCCACCTTCCTGTGCCAGAATGATTGGCGATTACGACTCCCAGTGATGGTCTTGCGATCGCCAAAATATTTGCTGGGGGGCGGCTCATCCTTGGGGTGACGTCACTGCGCGCAACTCGGCGGCCCCAGCAGCCTTGAGCTTGGCTTTGT
Organism: Pythium scleroteichum; assembly: GCA_023335855.1. Classification (NCBI taxonomy): domain Eukaryota; phylum Oomycota; class Peronosporomycetes; order Pythiales; family Pythiaceae; genus Pythium; species Pythium scleroteichum. The sequence continues at coordinate 11,486 of JAADVR010000113.1, forward strand.
ACAACTCGCTCACGCGTGCCGCCCATTGCAAGTGGGCTTCATCCACTGGTGGCTCGTAATCTCGTGGTGGCTGCTTCACATCTCGCATGACTGGCTTCTCATATGGCGGCGGAGACGGCGGCCTCGGTTTGGTCTTCGTCTTGGGCTCGGCAGTTCGTGCCGTCACACTCCGGAGTCGAGCAACTGCTCGACTTTGTGGCGGCCGGTCAGCATTCGGGGTTCCGAAAACTGTCTTTTGACCCAGATGTGGCTTTCTCGGGCCTAGGGTTTTTGATGGCTGCCTTCTGTGAAGCAGCGACTGCACGAGATCGTCGAGCACGAAGCTCTGCTGCAGCCGCAGTGCATCCCGCACTTGGACGTCGATCGCATCTTCTTCATCAGCTTCTTCACTGCCTCCAAGACTCGTCTTGTCGGTTGCAGCCGACGCCCAATGCGTATACGTAGGCAGATCTGTCGATGACGCAAGCGAATCCGTGGAGTTCACACGGTCAAAGCGCTGCTTCCTCTTCGATGCCGCCTTTGCGGGTGGCGTTCGAGGGCCACTCTCGTCCACAGTAGCGAGGCCACCCTTGGAGAACGTGTGACCGCCTTGCTGCGGGAACTTGAGGCGATCGCTTCGGCTCACATCGTAGTCGCCAACGCCTGGAGACGCCTTCGCTTTCGACATTGACCGTGGGATACTGCAGGTCGCAGGCGTCGGTGTGGACGGCGGAGGCATTTCCGGTTCGAAGGTCCAGTACGAAGGCGATCTGGCCGTGTACGGAGACGGAAAAGAGCCTGAGTTGGCTCGTTGGATTGGAAGAGGTGGTGGCTTGGCCGGCTCAACTGATTGCGACGTGGGCTTTGCAGACTCTGGCGCAGTGTCGTCCGCTCCATCGTCTTTCTGCTCAATTCGGCGCGCGAGATCGTCGATAATGGAGATAAACTCCTCTATCTTCACGAGTATCGACGATGTTACCCGCGTCTCGGACGCCTGCAACAGCACGAGCGATTGCTGGAAGGCCTCAGCTGCGAGAAACGACGCCCGTGTCGCTGTGGAAGCTTGTGAGACCGAGCTTTCCTGGTTATCATCGACCAGCCACGGGTTAATGCGGACAAGTCTCGATAGCGAAGCTGTCAAGGTATCGTTCAGCCTCAGAAACGTTGCCGATGGGGTTTCTTCCACAACGGTGACTGGTATCAGAGGACTCTTCTCGCGAGGCGAAGACGCGCTGCCGTGCGTCGCGATCGTAGATGCGATTGGAATTTCGGATGCTGCATCTGTTTGCTGCTCGTCCTCATCGCTGACCTCTGGAGCCTCTTCTTTTGGCGGATAGAATCGTGGAGGTCTTCTCTTGCGCTTCGAAACCGATCGTACAGGTGTTGACGCTTCCGAGACTGTCTCGCTTGTACACCGTTCGACCTGCCGGCTCGGCTTCCCTGTCGACCGTGGCCACCAGTTATTCTTCCCGGCCTCTTGGCTTGTTTTTTCCTGCGCGAGAACTTCAATTAGGAACCGGAAAAACATGATCCGCTGGATTGAGATAACGCTGGTCAACTGGAACCGAGCCACCAGTTCAAACTACCGAATATCAAAGGAAGACAATGTCAGCGGCGTCCTGAACAGTCATCAAAAGAAGGGATGACGTACCGGAGATAGCACCATGAAGTCGGCGATCGATATCTCGGGGCCACCAGAGGGTATTCTAACGTGGAGAGCATGGAGAAACTCGATGACAATAGTCTTGGCCGCTTTCCGCGTCTCGTCCTCTGGATCCTGGTTTGTGTTGGTCGGAGCTGTGAGCAAGATGACAATTCGTAACAGAAGCCGCTGCATCTTGATGCCTGGATGGGGTCGAAGGACAAAGTGGCGGTGGAGCACACCGTTGAGGAGCGCGACGCGCCCCTCGCTCAAACGTTTCCGCGATATCTCAGCAACTAGAGTCCGCAGCCTAGAGAACTGGTCGAGCGGCAGGAACCAGCTGACTTGCAGGAGTGTCTCCAGTGGGAGCCTGACGTACTCTGGGTTATGAAGGTACAGATGCGTGGAGACTGCTGACGCCGAGCGATCACGAAGCAAATCCGCCAAGATACCCGCCAACTCCCACTGCGTCACAAAGAGGCCCAGTGGGATATCGCTGCCTGCAGGTTCTGGCTCACCCTGTGCGATCGCGTGAAGCCGAGCTATGCAGTGCACCGAAGAAGCCATCGCTTTCTCTACGCAGAATCGCACGGCAGTTGGAGTCAAGCCAGCGTCTTCAAATGGCCGGTCCTCGGCGAGCCAAGAGGGCGGTTTTGTTTTCAGTGGTTGCTTAGTGGCATGGGAAGATCGATCGGACTCGTCAGAGCCGGGTCGCTTCCTGATCTTCGATCGAGCTCCCTGGATCTGCTCGTCTAGCAGTCGTTCTTGGTCGAGTTTCCGGCGGAGTGACGACAACGTCTTGTTTGTTGGACGTGGCGACCGCATCGGCTGGCGTGATAAGTTTCTGGTTGCCCCACTGCGTGGATCTTCTTTACTTACTGGGTCTTCGTATCGCGAGCCAAACATGAGACTCCAGGCCTCAGTTAGCCGCGCTTGAACCGGATCTACTGGGTGCACGACAGGCTCAACAGCCTTACCAACAGTTGCGTTCGCGGTCGTCGGAGCATCACATGAGACAATCACCGCTGGTGAATCTTGCACCATCGGGGGCACATCGTTCGCGATGACTTGATCACTATGTGGAGCATTGGTAGCCACTTGATTTGCCATCGCGGTCTCGTCAGTCGTGCTCGCTGCTGGTTTCTCTATCTGGAGTGGCTCCTCCACTTTCTCGTCTGCCGAGACGTCGTATCCCCGGATCACAGGAGTTGGATCGTACACGTCAACGACGGCCTGCACTGCCCCGTCTTCTCTCGCTACAGGATGCGGAGCCACTTCCGTAACTTTTTCGGTTGAGGGTACGGGTGGCTCATCAGGCACAATCTCAGAGCACACAACCTCGGGCACACGTCCCGTGTTATCGGTAGAGACCGAGTCGCCGCCGGTCACCTGCGCCGGCGCGTCATCAAGCTCCATGGGCGTCTTGCTCGCGAATCACCATTTCCACAGCACCTACAGTTCAACTCAACCAAGCCACCCCCACCAAAATAGACGCCGCCTACGGGACACAAATACCGTGAGATTATTTCACAATTGCAATCTACTCAAGGGGCGGCTCCGGGAAGGGCGTATTTGTGAGCAAGTAGCGCCAGATGAGCCAGCCAAAGATCTCGACGTGGAGCGTCACGCGGTGGCCGTGGCCGAACATGATCACGATCGACCCGGACAACGCCGGCGTCGACTTGGTCGTCCAGTTGATAAAGTACAGGTTGGACGTGGACGAGAACGGCTCGATCTTGAACTCGGCAAAGCGGTCGCCAGGTGGGAGCCGGAACAGCCACGCCCAGAACGAGCGGATCTTGCCCTTGTTGCGCATCCGCAGCGACGTGCGCCAGAAGTCCTTGATGCTCTCAATGCCGTAGTAGCAGCGCGAGGGCATGGACACGGCCAGCACCGAGTTGAGATCCCAGATCGAGTCGGCGTCCAGCACAAAGTCCTTGGGAAGCGACTGCGTGAAGATCTCCTTGATCTTGAGCAGAATGTCCATCTGAATGCCGCGCGTGAGCGAGTTCCGCTTCTCGTCGTCCAGCTCCACGCTCTTGACCAGCATCTCCGACAGCGCGCGGTTCTCGGACGCGAGCACTTCGGCCTTGCGCTTCAGGTACTCATACTTGAGCGCCTGGCGCTGGCGACACTTCTTCACGGCCGCGCGGTTCCGCTCGCGCTTCTGCTCGGACGAATAGTTCATACTCTTGCGACCGCACCGACGCTTGGGCTCAGCCGACTGTGCATCGCCAGCTTTCGAGGACGCGTGCTGCTTGCTCTGTGCTGGCGGCAACGAATCGTCGTCGGCTTCTTCTCGCTTCCGCTTGGCCGCCGCCGACTCTTTCCGCTTCTTCAGCTGCGCCGGTTCTCGCGCCGCCGGAGCTTTCGATTGCCGCGGAGCTTTCCGCATGGGCAGCTCCGGTGGCGGAGCTGGCATCTCGTACTGGTTGGGTGGCTGGATCGTGTACGGGTCGACGTCAAACTTGCCGTCGGCGAGCGACGGCGGCGACGGGCCTCGTCCTGGCGAGATCCCTTGCCTGCCGCGAGCTCGTCCGGCCGCGGAGCCTGCCGAGGATGGCCGCGACGTTCCGCGCCGCTCGTCCGGCGGCGCCGACAGTTCTCGCTCCATCATCAGCATAGCGTTGTACTCCTGTGGCGACATCTGCGCCGCCGCCGTGGGCGGCAGCGAGAGGCCATTCCCACGAGGCATCCGTCCACGGGCCATGGATCCGTTGGCCAGGCCGTTGTTCATCGGCACGGGCTCGAGCTGGTCGTAGCCGAGGCCGCTCGTCGGCTCCATCGGCCGCAGCCCGTTGCCGGCGTTCATCGGCGGCCCGCGCGGCGGCGACACGGCCGTGCGTCGACCGGCCACCATGCCGCCGGCGCGCTGCGCCGTGTGAAGCGCCGCGGCGGGCGTGACGATCCGCGAGCCCGGGCTGTTGGCGTAGCCCGACGGGCCGGCGCGCAGGTGCATCTGCTGCGGCGGGGCGCCGTTGGTTGCCACGGGCGGCTGCAGCTCGCGGTGGATGCGGCGCGCGTGGTCGTACGGGTCGAGCTCGCGCGCCCAGGCGGCCGCGGCGCTCGAGAGCGACGCCGCCGACGGCGACGCGTTGCGGTAGGCGGCGCCGTCGGCGGCGAAGCGCGAGCGCTCCTGCTGCTCCAGCTGGCGACGGCGCTCGCGCGCGAGCAGCATCATCTCCTGCTGCGAGCGCGGCGCCGTGGGCGACGGCGGCGCGTACGGCGCGTACCCTCCGCGCTGCTGCGGCGGACGCATCTGCTGCTGCTGTTGCTGAGGAGGAGGCGGCGGAGCGTTGCCGCGCGTCTCGAGGTCGTAGCTGTTGGCGCGGTAGTCGGCGGCCGGCGGCCCGCGGGGGCCTCCTCCTCCTCCTCCTCCTAGAAGACGAGGGTCGTCGAACTCGTTGAACTCGCCCGTGCGGCGGTACTTGACGGGCGGCAGGTACCCGTTCACTTGGGCGGCGGCCTGGCGGTTCATGGCGGGCGATGGCGCGGAGGGCGGCGCGTAGCCCGTGTACCCGCCGCCGTTGAAGTCGTACTGCTGCGACGGCGGTCCTCTGGGCGAAGCGGCGTTGGCCGTGCGGCGCGCCATCATCTGCGGGTCGGTCGGCCTCGCTTTGTACCACGCGGCCTGTTGCGCCACGGGCTGGAGGCTTTTGGCGAGGTCTTCGGGCGCCATGTCGGCGCCCATGGCGAGCGTCGGGTCGTAGCCTCCGCTGCGCATGGGTCCTCCTCGCGGAGGAGCCCTCGCGCCTTGGAGCGGAGCAGAGGATCCTCCGTTCGCCGGCAGGAGCCCATTGAGCGGCGGTCCTCCGGGGACCATGGTCGACGGCGGAGCCTGCGGCGGAGCGCGGAAGCGCGGGTAGTTCTCCGCGTACATGGCTGGGAGGAGGCTACTCTGGGAGGAGCGGAGCGCGACACGGGGGGGGGAGGGCCGCGTGGACGTCGCGGGGGACCGAGGGCCGGATTGTGGGACGCGGTGCCGAGACACCGCGGAGAACAACAAATTGCGAAATAATCTCCGCCCTTCGAAGGTGGTGGTTGGTCTTGCGCTGGGAGAGCGAGGCTGAAAGCGAAGAACACAAAAGAGGAACAACCGAGGCAAACGGTCGGTCGGGAGAAACAAAAACTAGGGAGGTTGCGGGAACAGGGCTGAATTGATTTCTTTGCCGACCACTCACTGCAGTTCACTATGGTGCCGGGGGTGGGAACTTTTGGAATCTTTCCACCATGGTTTCTATTTCACACCAGCTGTTGGGGAGAGAGCATCGGATTACAAAGGTTCTGGGGATTTTTTTACCAGGACCTTCGCCTGCTGTCGGACAAAGCTCGATCAAAAGACCGGTTTCGTAAACAGGCGGGTAATACTAATTGAGAACTTTATAATGTTTCACGTTTCGGCAGCAGCGGTTATGCACGACGATCTGAACAAGGGGTAGGGTCGTATCTTCGCAGATTGAAAAATGAATCCCAAGCACACCACTTCGAATCTGCATACTTTGCACATGCTGGCGGAATTCAAATGGGAATCGAAACTTGCCAGATAAACACAGTGAAGGAAATCGTTGGCGCGGTGTTGGTTCGCCCCCTGCTTCGCTGCCGAAGTTGTCCTTCGCAAGAGAACCTCCTTATCGAAGGTCTGCCAGCGTGTACTTTCGTGAACAGAAAGAACAACTTCAGCGTGGTGTATCAACGCCTAACCGCAGACAGAACCTCGAGGTTGTAAGGTTTTTCTCAAGCGACAAAGTTCATTTTTTCTTCTATTCCACGAGCATGAAAAGTGGAAGTCGAAGCTCCAAAATCCAGTGTCCTGCAAATGGATGACCTTTTATCGATGGGTCGGAATGTCTCGACGTGGCGTTCGTTCGTTGCAGAGAGGGGCTTGATATTTCTTCTTGGGTGGCTGGCAATAATCATTATCCCCATGGCAGGGATCACTGCGGGACCTTTTCTGTTCTCTACCCCTCCAACAACATAATTTCCCCTTGAAGACGGACGGAAGTCCACAGTTTCTTGGTGTCGTGCTTGGGTTCAACTTCGTAGAAACCGAAAGACTCTCTGGTCGACGACAGGAGTTTGAACCACTTCACGTTTTGGGAAGAAATCATTTGAAGTTTTCATTGTGGCCAATCAGAAGCGCTTGTGCTGGTCATCCGTGATTTTGTGATCGCGTCCTCTTGGCTCCTCAGACTCTGATCCGGGACCCTTTGGTTCAAGCCCAATCGGGCTTTTCCCAAGAGCCACTTCGCTCTGTCAGTCGCCACGGGACAGAAGTTACACTTTGTAACCAAAACGCCCGCGAAATCGTGTACCCCTCCACGAGCGCGATAAAGTTCCACAGGTTAGCGGAGTCAGGGTTGTCGTCGGCATTGATCTTACCATTACCGTATCTTAGTGTCGTACGGTATCTCCCTCTTTCTGGACGAGGGACCTTCCTCAAGGTGGCGAGGCCTCCTTCTGTATGCGCCGCCTCGCTCCGCGGCTGCCGACGGGACCACGTGCGCCCCCACGTCAATGGCGAATGACGCCGTCGGTCGTCGTCGTTGCGTGGTACACGACGACAAGAGCAGGGCAGGCACGAGACCCGCCGTCCATGAGGTGATCGGTCGATATGTCCTGGATGCGATCTTCTTCGGGAGGTGGACGACTGGCACTGGGCATGTGGACACCTCGGAGCCATCCCACAGGTGATCCTGGCCTGGCTGGCGGATCCGGTGATCCACTGGGAGGCTTTCGACGACTGTGGCGACTCCTCCAGCAACTTTAGCTCGACGGGCCACGGGTTGATATGGCCACTCGCGACTTGTTTTAACGTCGAAGCACCGCTTGAGGTTCGTTCGTCAGCGCATTGCAACTCCCAGCGATTGGCTGAGTGTGGTAAAGATCCCCCGAAGCCATCCGTCATGGTAGACGCGCGTTGTCGCCGCTGGACGACGTCGGGTGTTACGAACGCGGACGGTGATGGAAAGGTTTGAGCTTCCACACGGGACACCGTCCCAAAAACCTCTGTCCACTGCCTGGCCCCACCCTAGTCGACCATTTGCGTTGCCTCCTCTTGCCGGACAGCTGGAGTTCGACAGCGAAGACACACTGGCTTGGCTTGCCATCCATATTTAATACGCCGGAGTACGGTTCTACTACGACACCTGCCCACCGTCTTCTATTCCTGGATCACCTAGGCGCTTCGTAGAACCGCAGGGGCCAGTTGCTTTTCTCGTCCTCGGAACCAGAGATGGAGGAAGGACCCCCATGCCGAGTGCCTCAGGCTGCCTGTGGGTAGCCAAGGGCTTCCTCGCCCCTCGGTGGTGCATTCCTGATCCCTGCTCGCGTCTCTGTCAGCCTTAGCAAAGCCGTCCGCTCCGCCGCGATGAGCACGGGCATCCCGCGCCCGCGCTTGGCGAGCTTCTCGCTCCACATATCGACGGCCAGCTCGTCGTCCGCTGCGTCCATCCAGACCTCGGGCCCATCTACCAGTAGCCCGAGCAATCTCGGGCGGGTGCCACTCGACGCCCGAGTCGTGCTGTCCAAGCGGCGAGCCGGGTACGTTCGCTTCACCGGCAAGCTCAAGAACGAGGCCGGCGAGTGGTACGGCGTCGCGCTGGACGAAGCCAAGGGCGACAACGATGGCCGATGGCTCGGCGAGCAACTGTTCCATTGCGCACCGCACCACGGCGTCTTTGTTCGACGCAAAGAGGTGGGGGTTATGTAGGTGAGAGGGGGTTATCGATTGGGAAAAGCTGAAGTCTTGGTGCTGCCATAGATTTTCTACATCAAGGAGCAGCCGACCAAAGGCCCGCCGTCACCCGTGATGAACGACACGAGCGACGATGGCAACGGCACAGGCTGCAGCAGCAACGCCAGCAGCGGTAGCAGCATCACGAGCCACGACTCGCACGAGCCTTCGGCTGTCTCGGCTTCGGTTCCGACGTCTACGTTCAGCCCGCTGCATCGAACGTTCAAGAGCTTCCATCGAGTGCTGCAGACGCCAGCCAAGCTCGGTCAAAGTCTCCTGTCGGGGACTGTCGCGACGCCTTCGCCGAAACCCGCAACGCCCACACGCAAGACGCCGACGCGAGCCAGCATGATACCGCCCCCAGCAATCGCGTCCTCGTCCTCGTCTCGGCACCACTCGCGCCATTCAATGGCCGTCCACCACCCAGTCGAGCTGACAATAGAGACGTCTTCAGCTCCCGTGATCGTGCCTGAGAAGGCCCAGATCGAGACATTAACGCCATCCATTTTCGACGAAGATCAAGACTTTGCAGCCATGACGCAGGCTCTTACGGAGCAGAACAATGCTGTGTCAGTCGCCGCTACGTCTTCTCCGCTGGAACCGCCGCTACCTCTGCCTCCTCAAATCGACACGCAGTCCAACAGCAGTCGCGAGACGTCGCCAACCGCCTCACCCCACCGCAGACCAACGACAGACCGACGCCACTCCACGTTCGCGTTTGGGACGCCATCCGCCGCAGCGACTGCGGCGGCAAACGCCGTCCGAGTCGTCGAACTGGAGAAAGAGATCGTGTCCATGCGCACCAACCACGAGAACGTCGTGGCCGTGCTTCGAGCGACCAACAAGCAGCACGCAGCCAACGTGCTGGAGCTGCGCGCGCAAGTCTCAGCTTTGGCGGACGGCAACGGCTACTTGCAGCGGCAGCTGAGCCTCAAGAGTGCCCAGCTGCAGGAACTGAGGCAAGGGGAACGAGCGCATGACCAGGAGCGGATCGGCATGCAAACCGAATTAAAAGCCCGCGAGCTCAAGATCCAGGAGCTCGAGGCCGAGATCGATCGCTTAAAGACGCAGATGAAGTCCATCGCCATTGAGAAAGAGAGCGTGCTGATGCAGATGCGGAGAGAGTTCGAAGCGAAGCAGCAGCGCGACCGCGACCAGATCAAGCGGCTGCGCGAGGACGTCGTCTCGCTGGTGAGTCTCCTGCACATGTTCTGTGGATTTCAGATTACTGAGTGGTGCTTGTTTCTATGGAAACCACAGTGCAACGACCGCAACGCGATCCAATCGGAACTTCAAGACGCGCGAGAAATGAGTTTTTTTCTTTGATCGAGCGGTATATCGGTCGAGGCGCCGCCACTGGTTCCTCGCTCATAATACGACTAACTCCCTCCAACTATGAACCTGGTGTCTAATAAACTGCCTATGTACTACCTCACACACTATCCATCGCACACGACACACATCCGGTTCACTCGTCGTCCTCAGTGCTGCTCGTAATGGCCTTGTCGCCGCAGATCTTGCGGCTCGACTTCTTGCGCTTCTCCTTGCGGCGCATGTTGCGCAGTCGCTTCTGCTCCTCCGTGAGCGTCTTCTTCTTCTGCTGTTCTTCGACGGCGTTGGCCATGGAAGCCACGGCCAGAGCCGCAGCGGTAGCTGAGGCAAGCGAAGCCCGGGACTTGCTGCGCTTCTTCTTCTTTGGCGACGACGACGGCGCCTTGGTTTCCTCTGCGGCGACAACCTCCTCCTTGACCTCGTCCACAACGACGGTCTTCACCGTCTTGACTTCCTCGACCACTGTCTCAACAACTACTGTCGTGACCTCTTCCACGACCTCCTCGACGACCGCGACCTCCTCCGTCGTCTCAATCGCAACGTGGTCCTTCACAACGCTCGACTCCACGACAAGTTCCTCCTTGACCTCCACCTTCGCTTCCTCCTTGACTTCTTCCTTGGTCTCCTCCTCCACTTCCTCCTTGACCTCAACATGCACCACCTCCTTGACCTCCTCCTTAATCGCTTCCTTGACCTCCTCCTTGATCTCCACCTTCGCCTCCTCCTTGATCTCAACTTTCGCCTCCTCCTTGGTCTCCACCTTCACCTCCACCTTCACCTCCTCCTTCACCTCCTCCACGACAGCGACCGCATCTTTCGCTTCCTCCGCCGTCTTCTCGGCCTCCGCGGCCTTCTCGGCTTCCACCTTGGCGGTGACAAGCTCCGTAATCGGCTCGGCCGCAGGCTCGTCGACACTGGACTCGGAGGTCTCCGAGCCAGCGGGCTCCGGCACCTCGGCCTTCTTCTCCTCGGCGGGTACATTCGCGTGGACCTTCAGCAGATCCTCAAGCACGACGCGCAACTTGGCGGCAAAGTCGCGCTTGGCGAGATGCGCGAGCGCCGCGACCAGGAACGCGTCGAGCTTTGGCTGGCGGTCCTTGGGCGTCGGCGACGAGAAGATGCCGCCCTTCTTGGGGAAGTCGAAGACGAAGGTCTTGTCGGCGGCGACGAGCTTGGTGTAGGCCGCGTGGAACGTCGAGTAGCGCACGGCGAGCGTGTAGCGCACGTCGCCGCGCGCCACGACCTCGGTCGTGTAGGTCACGGGCGAGCCCTGCTTGAAGCCAATAACGCGCGCCGCGATGGATTCCATGGCCACGTTCTAGAAGGGAAAACGGTTGCGTGGATTTCGAGGCGAGATGAAGAGTGAGCGGGCGCAACCACTCGACGACCGCTCGGGTGCCACAGTAAGGTGTACGGTACGGTCCGAACGGATAGAGGAGAGGAGCACAAGACGGGATGGGTAAAGGGAAACACCACCAGCGACCCGCGCCCAGCAAAGAACTCGCGGAGACCGTGCCAAGCAATCTTGTTGCGGCGAATCAAAAACGCGCACGACCCAGCGGACCGCAGCTGGCGCCGCCACCGCCAAGGGCCGGCAAGTGTAGCGAGTGCAGCGGAGACGCACGCGCGTGGCCTGTTTCGTGTGCGCTGAGCGTCCAGTCTCGTGGGCAACGGACCTCCTCACGATCATGTGAGCTGGTCCTGTCGCTTGGCAGCCACACGTCGCATGGGGGAAGAACCGGTAGAAAACCGGTTTTGTCGAACACTTTTGGTCTGACTTGATCGCTATTATAGTAGATCAGGTAGATGAGATCAGTACATTAGTGAGGAAGTCGGAGCAATGCACGCCCAGCATTCTACAGAAAGCTACTGATCTTCCATGAATTGTGGGGAGGCCTGTTGTTCGACCCCTCCCAACGGTCTCCCGTTGTGGTTGAAAGGCAGTGGCGGCTGCGGGCCCTGATTTGGATCCAAATGGTTTTATTGTGGGATCAACGAAAAGCCCACGGTCGCAGTTGCTTTTCAACTCTTACGGCCGTCGTCATCGGTTTCAACTGAACGCTTCTTCAACTCATATCTGGTTCCAACAGGAGAGATGACCCGACCAGGAGCCCGCAGGAATCCGGATCCAACTTGACGCATCTCCGGGAACTTCAAGGCTCCTCACGGCGGACTCGACGGCACCGCAGACGGAGGAGATCAGAGTCTGGATCGACGACAGAGGAGACAGAGCGCATTACCGAAGTGTCCAGGTCAGAAGCACGACATGGCGGCAGCACGGGCTGAGTTGACGCTGTCACAGGGTTGTTCGCCGGCGGGAACGAGGCGGCGAAATGTTGTCAAGCTACGTTCACTATTTTAACGATACAAAGCGGAAAGCTGTCACAACGTCATTCGCCAATATTCATCAAGTGGATGAGTCAATAGCATTAAAATAGTATGCCGCCTCGGAGATTCGCGCCTGCTTGGCTCGACTGTCTCCATTGTAGCCTCCAGAGCCTGCCCTCCCGCGAAACGAGCCCACAAATGTTTGACAAGTATCCATCGAGCTCGCAGAAGCTACTGGGCCCGTGCAGAGTCCGATAAATCCATGATCTCACCAGCTTTCGGGTCTGTACCCACGCAACCCCAGTCCCCCGCCTGTTGGCGTTGGCTAGGAAGTCAGTTCGCCGTCGGTCCATGGGTCGCGTGGTGGGACGTGGGGGCTCGCCGCGTAGGCTCAGCCGTCATCTAACCGGTGCTAGCTTGTCGCGGAAGCTGTTTAACGGCAAATCCCGCACGCCATCCAGGGACATGCCTGGATCCGGCAGTCGGGACACCCCTCTCCTCGAGTCCACTTCAAAACGGCCACGGTTGCCTTTCTTATGTTTCCCGAAGTTGCTTTTACGTCGTTTCAGAGTTGCCAAACGCGATGATGGTGCGCAGATGTTGCTCGTTACATCGCCAGCACGCCGTTCGAGCCGCCACCCCCTCAATCGCCGACTTACATCTCAGGAGATCCCATCGCCATGAAAGCCCACGACGCCTCAGCCTACACGCTCCACGACGACGCCCACAGCGGCTCCGGACTGCAGTCGCCGCTCGTGCACCGCCACACGCCGACGCGCAGCTCGTCCTCGTACGTGCCGCCCCACGCGCCAGGCGCCAAGGCGCTCAACATGCCCGTCGCCACCACGCGCATCATGGACCGCGATCCGGACAACAACCGCTCGAAAGGTCGATGGAAGTAGGTGTTGTTGCCCACGTGAGTTTGCTGGTGTAAGAGGCTTGATATTGACGGCACTGTGATCGTAGTATCCGCCGCCAGAAAGTGGACCATTACTGGAAGCTGTATCTCCAGGACCCGTTCCACACGCTCGTGAATATGCGGCTGAGCAAGGTTGTGGGCATCCTCATGTCGCTGGTGAGCCTCCACTGGGCGTGTCGTTGGCTCATGCATGAGCGATATTAATCTGGTTTGAATTTGTATTAGTACGTCGCGGTCATGACGTTCTTCGGGCTCATGTACACGTTGCCGGACCCGGACCGCTGCAAGACCGCCGTGTACACGTACCTGGACGGCTACGGCTTTGCGGTCTCGACGATGTTCACTATCGGCTTCGGCACGAACGGAGGCGACGTCTTCTTCGGCCAGTGCGTCTCGCTGCAGGTGCTGATCACGATCCAGTCGCTCGTCTCGATCCTGCTCAACGCCTTGGCCATCGGCGTGATCTTCGCTCGTGTCGCCCGTGCGCAGTCGCGCGCCAACACGATCGTGCTCAGCAGCACGGCCGTAGTGCGCCGCGTCCGCGGAAACTTGTACTTCATGTTCCAGGTCTGCGAGATGCGCAAGCACCAGCTCGTCGAGGCCCACGTGCGTCTCTACGCGATCCGCCACGACTATGAGTACGGCCAGCCGTACTACTTCCAGTCGTACCCGATGCGCATCCAGCACCCGGACGATGAGATCAACGGCATGATGCTGCTCGCGCTGCCGTCCGTGGTCGTCCACCGACTCGACGCCTGGAGCCCGCTCCTGCGCCCGAAGAACAGTTCGGCCTGCGGCTTCCACCACAACCCATCGAAAGGATACATGTTCCCAGAAGTCATTGCGCGCCAGGCCGACGCCGACAACGGCGACCGAGATTACTTCGTGGATCTGCCGCGCACGCAGCTCTGCAATAACTGCCGCTGCAACCTCGCGGCTGACCAGCAAGCCCCTGCGGCGGCGCCGCAGGGGCAAACCCACGAGGCTATCGTTGAGGACATCAAGAAGTACTGGAAAGAGTCTCAGGTATGTCTCTAAAGTGTCGCCTGTCGTGTCTTCGCGAGCTCGACTAATTGTGTGTTTGGTGGTGTGCAGATGGAGATTGTTGTCTTGGTGGAAGGCATCGATGCGGTGACGTCGGCGACTATTCAGGTTCGCCACTCCTTCAAGATGGAAGACATCAAGTTCGACCACCGCTTCGAGAACTGCGTGGACGTGGATCCGGTGACGGGAGGCGCAGTGATCGACTTCAAGCGCTTCCACGAGACCCACCCGGTGTCGCCTGAGGCCAACATCGCCGGCGTGAGCTACTAGAGAGACAGGCCGCTCCCATTCAGCGTGACGCGGAATTGTATAGAACTGCATACTCAAGACCGGAACCCACTGTACCAAATAACAAAACAACACGAGTCTGAGGCCGAAGATATAGCTGCCAACAAGAACCTTAAACACAGTCTGTAGATTGAGTACACGAAGCGGTTGAGGAGATCAGCGACGACTTGACTAGGTGAACAATCAAAATTGAATACGACGTACGAAGAACCACCACGAGCTCAGTCACGGAAACAAGGGACATGTATTCTCACTACATGGAGCAAACCTCGCGACGCCGCTCGCTCGTCACGCCAGTAATCGACTTGTTCTGGCCACTACTACCTGTGTTTCCCGCACGCAGAAGAGCGGTGGACATGAGCTACTGTGTTGGTCGCCATAGCTGCGCGTCACCGCCACCACCGCCCTGGCCGCCGCCATCTCCGCCCTGGAAGTTCCGACCACCCTATCGGCCTTCTCCACCTCCCTGGCCTCCTTGGTCGCTGTTGAAGTTGCTGTTGATGTCGCCAAAGCTGAACGAGTGCGGCTTTCCATCGGGTCCGATACCGCCACCACCTCCGCCGCCCTGGAAGCCCTGGCCTTCGCCTGCTCCTCCACCAGGGAATCCACCCTGGCTGTTTGGCATGAAGCGAGTCCAGTCGCTGAAGTCCGGTTGGTCGGCTTCACCGCGAAGATTACGAGGGGCTACGTCGGCTGCGACATCGGCTGCCGAGGTGTACGAGACTGCGAGGACGCAGGTGGCGAGAAGACAGAGCTTGTAGGTCGATGGCATGGTCGTGGAGCTTGCAGTGGTTGGTGATTGAAGGCAATTTGCCGAATGAGCAGGAAGAGTGTGCTGGCAGAGTATAAACGGCATAGAAGGAATTAAAGGCGTGGAGACCAACCAAGACACCGTAATTGATCCCATCCGGTGGCAACGACCCATGCGGACAGATTTCCGACACCCTATATCCGATATTGACTTCGAACAGTGCAGACAATCGTCTCTCGTCCAAACAGACCAGACCAGATCACCACCAGACGATGGGGATCAGTGTAGACAGAGGGTCTCAACGTGGATAACTCCACTGAGTCGGCGTCGTCACTGCGTCCATGTGGAGCTTGAGACTTGGTGATTTGTCCGAACAAAACCCCCATATCCTGGATATTTTACATCTGTCAATTCATCAACACGAGCTTTGTGGGCAGCCACTTGGCTGTGAGGCAGCATCCATGGAGAATACCAGAGTGTGGCGTCCACAAAGACACGCCGGAGAGATGTGGGCGCGTAGGAACTCGTCGAGAGGCAGTTTGATGAGACTGACGCCGCTAAGGAACGCAAGCTTTCTGCCCCAAACCCCCGACTGTCCTTGTGGTATGAGTTGTGCCACATCTTCAAAAGGGGTTGAGCTGCTGGTAGTCGATCGCGCTGAGCTCTCTCCCGATCACGGCTAAACCGTGAGACTGTCCAAGGGGGCCTTGCTTGCATCAGCTCTGTCCACAGAGCTTGGTTCGACAGCCCAGGGCTTCATCAGTGCGCGGTCACACTCAGAGGACCCGCTTTTGGTCACCAGGAGCGGTCCAAACATCCCAAAAACCGCTCGGAGGCGATACCAGAGCTCCTTCCATGCCGACCGCAGGGCGTAATTCTTTAGGTCAGCTTCGTTTGGAAAGGGTGTCAGTTTCGCACCTAATTCTTCCTTCTGTCCCGAAAAAAAATCCTCCAACGAGGGATATCCTACAGGCGCTGAATGGCTTCATGACGCCATGAGCACTACAGTACACACCACGCGGTCTGCCGCGAGTCTCGTTGGTCACCGTCGACTCGCTCAGCATCCTTCGGTCTTTTCCGTGAAAGTCTCAGGTAAGTTAACGATGAGAAGAGTCTGATTCCTTCCTCTTCGTGTTGTCCCTCGACGCGCATCTGACTCGGCCGATCAGAGTGGAGGCGGTCGACGGCGATGGAGCAGGCGCATGCGCCGCGGCTCGGTTGGGAGGTCGACGCGGAGGACAAAGGCGACGCGAGAGAAAAACGCGGCGAGGCGACGTGCCCTCGTGTCAACCCAGACGGTTCACGTTGCAGCGGGAGCGGTTGCTGCAAGTACCACGAGTACCAGACCAGCTCTACCAAAACGCCGGTACAGTGTCGTGGCACCACGCGGAGGACGGGCCAGCGGTGTATGATTGATTGGGACCTCGATTCGGAGGGCTACTGCAAGTATCATTCTCCGGGGCGACAAGCAAAGCAACCTCCTCCGAGAAACGCCGAACAAGAAGGCATCGCTGCTGATTTACTCGTTGGAAGCCAGGACGATGACCTGGAAGCAATCACCCGAGAGGTGATAGCTACAGTTTCTGGCGTCGCGCAGGCTCGGCAAGATCTCGTGAAAGCAATTCGACAGAGAAACAATACTCTTCTGACCCAGATCCTTGTCGATCTGCCACCGACGGTGAGCCAAATCGCGGCAGACGCGCTAATGGTACCACTAATGCTTCATGTTTTGGATACCAGGCCAACCTTGGACCTGTCGAGATTGCAAATGCAGTCGATGCTGTGAGTCACTATACACAAGTCCTGGTCTTCAGATGATTACTTGTCAATAACGGTCGAGAAAATCTTATAGAACTCCGACTCTCCACTTCATGTCGCTTGTCGATGCGTGAACGACGTTGCCGTGAAGGTGCTGGTCCAAAACGGAGCTCGGTGTGATCACATTAATCAGGTATGAGTTGCGGATTTCAATGCTTTCCGTGGGTCTGAGCTAAAAGGTTACTACCACATTAGGATGGATACTCACCGTTAGCGGAGCTCCTCCTCAGATGTGTCGACGAAGACAAACCAGAACCGGAGCTGTCAGCCCTGTTGAATTGTGCATATCACCTGATCTCACGTAACGCCAAGTGGGATGACAACTGCGCTGCCATCGTCAACTACGCTGTAGTGGAAGACGTGATTCCTCGCGACAAGATCGCCACAGCTTTTGCTGCCCCAGTGTCCACTGCAGACCGTACAATCTTGCTCTCGGTTTGCGCGCAGTCCTGGAGCTACCTTCAGCGTCTGCAACCAAGAGTGTCTCTACCAGAAGTGTCTTCATTTGTGTATCAACAGGGCATCGGCGCTACTGTGTCGTATCTTGCAGACTTTATGGAGTCAACGCCAAAGGATGTGCCTGTGTATCACAAGATCTGTGTTCTCGGAGCTGCTGATTCAGGAAAATACCACTTTGCGTCGTTTATGGGTGAGGGTGACAATCTGTCTGACATTAATCAAACCGGCGTACAGCGTGTAAAGTGGAAGTTTGAAGACACAGCGGAACCTCCGAGACAGCATCAGGTGACCTGCTGGAATTTCTCTTCACTCGAGGCACACGAAGTCGGTCACTCGCTCTTCTTTTCGTCGACTGCGCTGTATTTTGTGTGCGTCAATCTATCTGAATACGCGAGATATGTCAGTAGAGAAGAAGAAGACGACCGCACTGAGCCAGAATTGGAGCCCTTATCTACGCCAAGACCGACCTCCCTCGAATCGTATTTTGATGATGCCGTTCTCCGGTGGGTACGTTTAGTGTTTACGAAGCATCCCCACGCGACGATCGTGTTGGTTTATATCGGATATGATTCTGTTCAATCTGGTCGCCGAGAGGCTGCCAAAGACGATCTTAAATACCGACTTCAACAATATTTTTGTGATTACGTGGAGAAAATCACCGATGAGCTGAAATTAGCGAAGGACGAACCAAATGACACGACTCGAAGACTGCGTACGAAGTATTTGGAAGATCTGAGGAAGAGTGCAACACCAATGATGTGCGACATGGTCTCGATTACATCGAGTGAAAAAGAAGCCTACAACCGAGACACAGTGCGCAAGCTCATCACCCGCTATGCGCCCACATTTTCCTCACCAAAAGACTACGAAGAGGTTGTGAATGCAATCAACTGCAGGCAACCTCCAGCTTTTGAACAAGACAATATCGTCGACAGTGTTGTGGCTTTTGACAAATTGTATGAGTCGCTCTTAGAAAGCATCTCTCACTTGGACAAGGCCTCGTTTCGACAGATACTTCTTCGGCTCCATGAAGTCGGTGAGGTATACTTCTATGTGAGCACTGAGCGCCTCAGTTTGCTGCCTGATTTGGTGATCGTCAACCCGTCTTTGCTAATTTCGTTGGTGTATGGTATGATCAACGTCGCACAGCGAGAAGATGAGGCAGTGTCTCTGAGTGACGTACCTGGGTGGAGAGATTTGAGTGGTGATCGAAAGTTACTGTTAAACAAGCTGCTAAAATGCTTGCGTGTGGCGTATCCCGATCACGAAGGTGAGGTACGAGAGGATTCCAAGTTGATCGTGCCTGCTGGCAGGAAATGCTCACGACAGGATCAGTCCTTGCAAACGGGTTATTCGATTGTTCGAAAGTATGTTGCGCATGATATCCTCCAAATTCCTTCTTCTACAAGCTTTGTGCGGCCTTGAGTTCTACGCCCATTCGGCCAACTATGCGCTCCGATATAATAGAGTGCCAGGTGCGCAATGACCCAGCGTTTCAGCTTGTATTCCAATCTCTAGATAGCGGTGACTTGAAGCTGGAAATCTGCACAGTCTTTCCGGTCAAAACTGGCTCTAGTCCGCCACTCCCTTCACTAAAGCAATTTGAGATGATTTGCAGTTCCCTCGCCGAGGTGCTAGAGAAAGAATATCCAGGCTTGTGGATTACATACAAGGATCGATGGTGGCCGAAAGAGTGGGCGTTTGAAGAAGTGCTCCAAAGTTCGCTTGTGGATAATCGAGTTGTCAGTGAGGACTTGCGACACTCCAGGATTTGCGTTGTGGGAGCCAAGGGTTCCGGTAAGACAAGTCTAATTAAGTCACTGGCGTACAATCGACCGTCACTGGAGCATACAGACAACCGAGTGATTGCCATTGACACACACTCGGGTTCGTTCGTGGAAACTCCCCCAGGAAGTCACGAAGGCCATCAGTATGTCGTTACGTTTTGTGATTACACCGGTGATCACAGTCTCCAGTCGATTCAACAAGTATTCTACACTGAGAGGTGCCTATTTTTCTTATGCATTGACCAACAGGCGTACGCGGCTGCATTTGAGCAAGCTCAGCTAGTATGTGACAGTGACGATAAAATTCAAGATAAAATGATTGAGTACGTGAAGAAGAAGTCGATGCATTGGATCGATGCGGTCACGATGGCTCAGTCACACCCAGAGTTCGTATTAGTCGCCACCAAAATCGACAAGCTGAAAGGAAACGAATCGCGACTTCGCAGAATGAAGGCTGATTTCGTTCATCGGGTCGGTCAATGTTTTGATAGAAGTATTGAAGACACTGAGCGTCGGTGTCAATCGTTGGAACTGTCACTTGCGCCAGAAGGCTCCAGACGATCATCCTCGAGCGCCGATTGTTCACCATTGGAGACATTGAGACAAATGTCGAAATCCTACAAGCTCCATCAAGCCGATTGGACTCGCCCTCACTGGATAGAGACAAGCTGCAGCTCCGAGGCGGCTCTACTCTCAGCTCAGGAACAGGTCGAGTCCCTCGTCATTGGGTCCAAGAAGTCGGTGCTCTTGCCAAAGACTTATGCGCGATTCTTGATGGAGCTCAACGAGCTCCGCCGAGATCTTTCATCAGGTGATTCCACGCGACGCGTTGAGCAATTCGTAACTACCTTGGATAATGTGCATCGACATTTCCCGTGGCTGGATGGCCTGAGATGACCCGATGAAGGATACTTCGAATTCTTATGGAAAAACCGCGGGTCGGATTGGTTCTTTGTGCGACCTGTGGAAATCATATCGCTTCTTCGATCAGTAGGTGAGATTTTAAACTTTCACGATCTCGGAGTTCCAGATTTGGAGCAAGACATCCTCATCCTTGACCCACAGCTAGTTGTCGACTACATACGCGAAATCTTGAGCCAACCGAGTGCAGCGATGTTGTCGGAGTTCGAACTTAACAGGCTCCCGTTATGGAAAGACGCTGGCCCGATGCGCAAACTTGCGTGGAAGAGAGTATATCATGGGCTTGGACTCGTCTACCCCCCACCCGGCAAAATGGATTACAACTCAAGTCTTCTGGTCCCATGGTTTTGGAAGCGACGCCGCCAATACGTTTCGCCAATCGCTCCACTCCCCTCGCCGAACACCGAACTGCGTCGTGTTGTGTGGATTTACGACGTCCAGTCTCAGCTACCACCAGACTTTTTCGATCGCTTGGTTGTTGAGAGTTATGACGCCATGACAGATCATAGAATTCAAGTCAGCACTGTGACCGTCGAGGAGAAAGATTTCGCATGTCGGCTGATGCTGATCGAGAGAACCATCTACATCGAGGCTGTCGCACCTATTAGTCGTATTGACCGAGTCTGGAGGCACTTCTATAATTTCTGCAACGCCGTTGAGGTAGTTCTTCACGGACAACTAGGGAGTATGTTCGATGTGTTCGCTATCAATACTTCCTCGGAGAATGGGATTCAGCACGTACCCCTAGGTGCACTGTTCAAGACATTCCACAAGGAACGTTACAGTTTTGGCGACGTGGTTTGCTTCAGCAAGGATTGTGAGTGGCTTCCACCGGATATGAATTGGTGCCGAAGGCGCTATGCACCGTATTCGTAGGCGACTACGTTTTGTCGTCATCATTCTCACCAGAGAACTATGTGACCCCGTTCGTGACGACCGAGCAACACTTTCGAATATTTTGTGAGTCTTTTCTCACACATGGCGCTTGCTGAACGAACAACCCAAAGCCAATACACATACTGGTAGTACCAGGCCCAAGACAACAAATAATGAGAACCTTGTTTCGGACTGATGAGGGAGTGCTGCGAACCGCCAGTTCCACCTGTCAAACCACAATCGAGTTAATTGGTATCTTCCCCAATTCTCCTTCGTCGAGAGAGAAAGTACAGCAAGCACGTCAGACTGGAACATTCCGATTTGCAATGCGTTGCACAAGATACAACCAATGCTTGCCGTTCGCCTGACGGTCGCGAGCTCGACTCCCACTCCATACTCCATCTGAGTCTTCGAGATATTAATTTATCTCTTTACTAACAGTTCAGCTTTCATCACAGAATATCCTGCCAATCGATGGAGGCTATTGAGGCATCGTTTGCAATGCTGACTCCGCCAAAATCGACATGCAACGCGGGTTCACACTTAGGCACTTGGCTCCGGATCTTTATCGAGAGCCTAATGGCCAAGACACTGGCCGGCAAGTTTGCTCTGTATGTGCAGGTTTGTGAAGGCATTGCAGAGCGAAATTGACGGGGCGCGCTTGTGCATCCTTGTTTTGTTCGAGTGTTTGGTCGGTGTCGTGTCACCAAGCACTCTGATAGCGTAGTATGTTCTGCCGCAGTGAAGACTCTACTAGCCGTGAAAAACAAAAAAAAATTGATCAGATCGAGGGAGTGTCGATGAAAGCGTATCTCGAAATAGGCTGGCTGGCTCAACGACGACGGTCCTGACCCACTATTCAGTCGTGATGGCTGCAAAGGGTCCGTTTGGAACCACATTTGACTCTTGCTAAAGAAGCCTCCCTGCGACGTGCTGCTAAATCGAGCCATTCCGCATCCGGACACACGTCTTCACTACCAGTCGCACCACCTCCAACAAACATCCGACGAACATGAAGCATGTCGAGGCCATCGTCCGCGCGACCGACGCCGTCAAAGTAGAGCTGCAAGGCCGCTTCTCACTCCCGCGCTTCGGCGAGCTGATCGAATACTGCGAGCACCACTCGTCCGCTCTCCGCAATGTGTTGGCCGTAGCTCTTACTCCGCTGCCGTGTCTCCTCTCGATCTTGATCATAGATGCATTGCCCATGGAGTCTTCAAGCAAAGGGCTCGCCGCGCAAACACCATTTTTGTACCTCCGCATGTTCTTCGCTGGCTGGATCATGGCGTTCATGGTCAGTTTCCAGATCTTCAACAGTGCGACGACACTGCCGCTGACATTGCCTAAACTAGCGCTCGTTGGCCTGGGCAATGCCACCACCGTGACGGCATGGCTCTACATTTTCGGTATCTTGATCGGATTTCCAACACCGTTCGTCATTGAGCTGTTGACGCCAGTTTTTCTGTCGAAAAGCTCTAAGAACCGATGCCGTCGCGAAAGCCAATCTAATCTGGTACATGCACGTCTTCGCCGCGCAAATGTCGGTGTTCGTCGCATACTCCGCGTACAGCATCGCATTCAACGCCGTACCATCGAGATATCAGACGCTCATGTCGCTGCTGCTGCCAGTAATGAAGCTGTGCTTTCGCAACTGGTTCAACAAGGGCGTCTTTCACATGGAAGATCTCGCGCCAGTCACGATCGTTTTCAATGCCGACGTCTTCCACGCCATCTTCGTGTCCACCACGATGCAACAAGGCTCGACATATGGCTCTGTCGTCATCATCATGGTGGTCGATATTGTCCAGTCCTTTGTCGCGTATGTTGAAGTCGAGCGCGTGCAGCGTCGAATTCGAAGGTATGCGAAAGAACTAGCTCGAGTCGAGACGGGAGGTGACACGACGCTACAAAGCAAGAGCACGCACATGGGACCAGTAGAACTCGCATCACATTTGTTGGAGAGGTATCCGAGCCTTCGCGAAGATCCCGAGATTTTCTTGCCTCGCCACTTAAGGAGAACCAGAGTCGGACACACCACGAGTGCTCGAACAAATACGACTACAGTTCGGACTCAGGTGAGTACGACCGACGTGAAAGTGATCCCTTCCAAGAATCCCGTCCAAGCGTGGGGGAAGGAGTCGGACCTGCCTGTGGACGAGGCCAAGCTGGACAAGAAGCGGCTTGCGATCGTCCGTGATGTGTTCAAGATGCTGCACATGGTCGAGTTTTACGTGCTCATCGAGTTTGCCGAGGCCGCGATCCCCTTCATTTACAGTACGTTGCAACCGATCTGGAACACCCGCAGGATAGCTAATTTGGAGTTGTGCTTGTTGCAGCCATCTACATTTACGTGCTGGCGCACCTGCCCAGCCGGGTGTTCTACACGGGCCAAGCTCACACAGCCAGAGCTCATCTCCACAGCGTACCACGTCGGCGTCTATGCGTTGCTTGAGTTGGTCTCGCTTGCCGTGATCTGCTCTGCCTTCAGCCACCAAATGAAGACAATTTCTAGCGTACAACAGCTGTGCTTTGCCGTGCACAAACATCGACTCATCATCCAGGCGACGCTTGTCATGCGGTTCTACTTCGTGCCACAGTTCACCTTCGAACACTTCGGTGAGTTACACTTCACTGAGGTGCCGTGGTGTTTAATGCTAAGTACACTCTTCTCCAGGAACGGATTACACGTTCAAATTTACCTGGTTCCATCGCGCAAAGTAAGTCCATGAATCCGTGTTCAAGCCACTTGGTCACAGCCGACAGCGATCAGAAACCGATCAAGCCCGAGTCGAGATATACCGACAGCACTCGTAAGCGGCGGATACGATTGCCAAATACAGGAAAAGAGGCACTTCCCATCAAGCCACCACGCATAGTCAGTGGTTCACTGACGTTGCCCACTAAGCATTTCTTGCTGTCTTGCCGAGCAGTATCAACAAGCTTCAAGTCGACGGATCACGGCGCTATTCTCTTCCCGTGAAGCATATCAATCCAAACGGTTGTGTCCCAGTTCGGTTCTCCGCACTAAGTAGTCCTTGAGCTGATTCATAAACTCGTCTGTAGTTCTTAAAACAGAAACAGTAGGTACATGACGAAGGTGGCATCACCAGTTGCTGATTCTCCTGGGTGCGCAGCGCGCTGGAACTTGCTAGTTGATGCTTGTCCTCCTGACCACATATCGTGATGCTGCTGATGAAAGCCTTTCTAATCCGCAGAGTAGAACTGTACTCCCCACACCTTGTTGGCAACAACATCCACTCGAAAGCCTTGAAGTCGCGCTCGAGCGTCAGAGCATGGAAGGACAAAGCCGCCGAGCTGACGGCGACTTTCCTGTCAGCACCTGCTGCCTATTTGAACGACCCAAGCACGATCGACCGCGGAGAGTTGATCGCCTTGTGAGTCGTGCGCAGTCAGAAAGCACGCAGCAGATAGCAGTGCACATTTGGCCGTCGACGGCTCTTCCTCTTCCTACTGTACCCACACTCGCTTGACGCCCGAGTCCGCCGCAGCGACGTGAGCGCCTTCAGCGACGGCAACCACATCCCGGTGTTCGAGCTGTATCAGCATCAGAAACGTGTGTCATTGTACGAGCCCCAACCGTTGGATCGCGGTTGCTGCGACGCCATCGGTCATCTGGTGAGGACGATTGTGACGTGGAGAGAGCTTCCAGTGGTCGTCGCCTAAACGCCCGCGCGAGGGACAGTCTGCTGGCTACGCGTTGGCGCGGAGAGTCGCATGCAGCGTTGGAAGGTCGGTCGCTTGAGTTGGTGGCGAGGGCGCGCAGAGGGGGGCGGCGACATGCATAGCAGTCTGCGTCAGCAACTCCATGTTCTGGTGGAGAAGGGTAGCGGGTTACGGTGTAGCAGCCATAGTCTGCGTAGTGTAACAAACCTGTTAGGAACACGTTCCAAGTTCTCTCAAAATCAATACTTGAAGTAGCGATTGCTTGATTTCCATGGGCCTGCACTACGTCGCCAAGACGGTCAAAGCGTGGCTCCGAGCCTCATGGAAGAGGACCAGCACATTGGCCACGCATCTGGACACCATGACGCCCGCTCGTCTGACCAATCTTGGCGCCTCCATCGATTAAGTCCAGTGGACGGTCCAGTAAACTCCGGAGAATTGAAACTGGTGGGAGAAGTTTCCGAGAAACTTTGAGAAGAGAATGCAAGCCTCCGACTAAGTACGATCTTATTAGCCTCGCGGGCCATGTTACCACTTCCCGAGTCCCCCGCAGCGCGAGCGGAGAGACCATGGACGGCGCCATCGCGCAGATCGCCATCCCGGGCGGGGGAACGCAAACGGCGAGGTCTCAAGAGCCATCCAAGACAACTATGTGCACTCGCTGGAGGAGTACTGGCGTCGCGTGGAGGTGTTTGAGGCCATGACCGTTGTCGAGCGGCTGCTGACCCACCACAAACTGCGTGCAGCAATCGAGTTAGCGAATGTGGAACTCGACGAAGTTGTGAAAGAAGTTGGATTGGAGACCGCTCTCGAGGGTTTGAGCTGGCGAGAGCAGTGGGAAGAAGACATGCAAGAGCAAGAGCGCGTGGTGGTGCTCGTGGCCAGCAACGAATCGATGTTACTGGCAAAGCTAGAGGGGCTTCAAGAGCGACTGGATGCAGTCGTGCTGCTTCATGACGCACTGGGCAGGATTCGCAGGGGGGACTTGGTCCTTTCGACTGACAGTATCGGTGCATTGGAGAACGCACTGGCAAGCTTACGCCGTGCAAGTCGCCTTGATGTCCCACCCACTCCGAAGTGGTTTCTTCAGGAGGCAGAGATCATGTTCTCCGAGCGAGCATTTGGAGCGGGATCTTATGGCACCGTCCATCATGGAGAGCTGAAGGACTGCACAAAGGCTGATTTCAAGATGCTGCAGCCAGGAGAGGGCGGGCTAGACCGTTCGCAACAAGACAAATTTGTGGAAGAGATAAACCACTGGGACACGTTCGATCACTCGCATGTGGTCCGGTTGCTCGGTGTCTGTCATGTCACCAAGCGTCCGTTCATTGTATATGAATATGCGGTGAACGGGAACATGTGCCAGTTTTTGAGTCAGTCGACAGCCAACAAGCGTCAAGTCTGGCGATTGCTGTTCGAAGCCGCGCAGGGACTTG
Organism: Pythium scleroteichum; assembly: GCA_023335855.1. Lineage (NCBI taxonomy): Eukaryota > Oomycota > Peronosporomycetes > Pythiales > Pythiaceae > Pythium > Pythium scleroteichum. The sequence goes on from JAADVR010000113.1 coordinate 37,483, forward strand.
CTTACCTCCACAGCAACAACATCGTCCACGGTAGTCTAAGACTCAACAATATCCTTGTCAACGCAGACGAGAGAGCACTCGTGACGGATTTCGGCATGTACAATATCAGGACTACCTCGACGCTCAAGTCGGTGGCGACGCGCAAGGACGGACGCGTTATCGAAGGCAGTTGGCGGTGGTATTCCCCAGAACGTCTGAGACGACGGCCTTCTTTTCCGTCTGATGTTTACTCCTTAGCGTTATGCATCATCGAGGCGTTTTCGGGTGAGCCACCTTTCGCTGATCTCGACGATGATGACGTCCGTGCCAGAATCGCCAATGGTGAGTTGCCTCCCCGGCCCGAGTCCATATCGGACGAAACCTGGAAGCTTGTAAACCAGACGACTGTCAAGGATTTAAGGGAGCGTATCAGATTGGACGACGTCATTCTCAACTGAGCGAGTTTAGTAAGTTCGAACTTCAAGGACAATCCGACTCAGCACAGTTGTTGTGCAAGTCGTGCTCCGCACCACAGCCTACCGGTGCTCGGTTCTGTTACAACTGCGGCATTCCGGTGGTTTCTGGAGTCTCACCTGTGAGTCCTACAGTTACGGCTCCTTCAATTACCAATCTACTGCGGCGTATTAACTCCCAAACGAGCTCAAACCAAATCAAGGAGGATGCTGCTCGGTTCGTTTTTCGTCAACTACGCGGCAGCAGTCACAAGCATACAGAGATCGACTCTGAGTCGGGGATCCCATCACTTCTTCATCTCGCTCATGATGAAACAAATGCTGTGGCTGCACTTTACGCCTTTGGCTCCCTCCAGATACTCCATGCGGCCAATGCTGTCGTCTCCCCAGAGCAGCTGAGAGACCTGCAGTTGCATTTGTACGATAAAGTACACCCAGAAAACGTCAGCCTCGAAGATGTTTTCGCTTCAGATCCTCATAACGCCGTCGAGATTGTCGAATTACTCCTCCATCTCGGAAAGCTGAACGAAAACGCTCTGCACAGTATGGTGCCGAACGTTGCGCGAGTGTTCAAGGACTCAACTGGTGGCATTCGCCGCGATGCGCTCACTGCTCTCGTGGCGCTCACAGTTGATCACGAAGATAACTTAGATCAACTACGGCAAACCGTGATTGCGCCAGAACTCGTTGATGTCATTAAGCATGGTGCTGGTGGGACTCAGGACGCAGCAGCTCAGCTAGTGAGCCGTCTGACGACCAATCTATCGCCGGCTGAGCAGTTCGCGGATCCAGAGACCATTCGAGTCCTCGTAGGGAAGTTACGGGATGACAAGCAACACGGGACGCTTTTCGTCGTGACGGCGCTGGGAAACATCGCAAGAGTACCACGGGCCGTGGAGCTGATAAATGCCAACCTTGGCGTGGTCGCTTTACTCCCTCTGCTCGAGTCGATGGAAAACGAGATCCTCGTTCGTGCAGCTTTGTCCGCGCTGAAGCATATCGTCAATGATCGTTTAATTGGGTTGATGTTTATTCATCATGGAGGCGTGGAGTTGGTGGAACCAATTCTCAAGAGCAACTCAGCAGGCATCGTCGTCGAGGCATTGTCAATTCTCTGTGTACTCGTCGAAATAGACAGCAATATCCGCAGTGCCGTCTCCGAGAACAGTGAGATCCTTCGCCTATGCCTCAGTCGACTCAAGCACGGATCCTCTCAAGAGCAACTGCTCTCGGCACGGTTGCTCCAGGAACTCGCAAAGAACAATCAAGCGATAGTCCGCGCCATTGCAGATGATGACGGACTGACAACTCTTGTGAACTTGGTCAAAGCCGGCAATCAGTTTGCTGAAGGAATTCTAGCCACATCGATCAAAACATTGCTCGAAGTTGTTGAGGATCAACCGGTCGAGAGCTCATTTGTCTATCAACAGTCTGCGAGCTCCTTCATCGACCAACGTTTCGAAGGCACCAGTATCGATCAACACATTGAGAGCGATGTCGATCAAAGAGTTGAATCTAGTACGGGCGGAATCTCTGGTGAAGATACCACTTCTTCAGGCAAAGTCATCGAGAGCAAACCGTCTGAGTTAACCAACTTTTTTGACGATGAAGTTCGCACGAGTGGTGCTGCAAAAACTATCGACGTTCAATCGCATGCAGATTATCAACAGCAAAGACGAAAACCCATTGCTCCCGCCATTGCTGTCCAAACTGTGCGAAATTACTTGGATGCGATAGTCTCGGGGACCCAAGACAACTTTGTTAGCGCACTAACATGGGATGCCATCAGCACGGTAAGGTGGTCGATTATATGGAGTGAACAGGAATGTCTGCTAACATATAGTAGACGTGGCCAGATCTAATGAAGGAAGCCATCAGAAGGCGCGACAATCCCCTTCTCAGTCGTATTCTGTCGGATTTGCCGTCGAGAGTAGGTACACAAAACGACGACTGCGTTAACTCTCTGTGCCGTTAGATCGTACCTATGCAGAGAGCTGACAAAGCCGATCGAGTACGTAGTCACTGCATGAACAACAGTGTTGAGCACACCTAACCTGCTCTCGTCAGGCTGGAGACTCACCTCTGTTTTGGGCTGTAGGAGCGGGGAATATCGATGCCGCTCTTCAGCTTCTATCAGCGGGGGCCCGCGTAGAGGCCAAGAACAAGGTATGTTGATTAAGTTCCTGTGGAGACATCTCCGTTTAATTGCAATCTTTGTTGACTCAGCGAGGATACACGCCACTCCACATCGCTGCGCGGAAGTCAAACTATGATGTTGTCCAACTTCTGATGGACAATGGTGCCGCTGTCGACGTCGAAGCGGTGAGTACATAGTCGATTGGCGGAGATGGCTAGTTTCTAATAGTTGTCGTTGATCAAAAGCGGGAGAGACGCCACTCCACATCGCTGCACAAAATCGAACCTCAGAAATAGTGCAGCTCTTAATCGACAACGGCGCCGACGTCGACGATAAAGCAATGCGTAGCATTCGACCTCCTGTAGTGACCTTCGGTCGTTTGACAATCAACCGATTTTGTAGAATATGGACTCGCCTCTTCATTGAGAATGTCGATGCGTGAACGACGTCGCCGTCCAGCTGCTACTCGGACATGGAGCTCGATGCGACCATGTTAATCACGTAAGCGTTCGAGAAGTAATTGGAGCGCTGTGGAATAGTATGACTAATGATCTACTTCCTCATTAGCGAGGGCACACGCCGTTAGCAGAGCTCCTCCTCAGATATGTCGACGAAGACAAACCAGAGCTGGAGCTGTCAGCACTGTTGAATTGTGCATATGAACTAATCTCCCACGATGCCAAGTGGGATGACGACTGCGCTACCATTGTCGATGACCATGTCGTGGAAGATGCGATTCCTCGCGACAAGATCGCCACAGCTTTTGCTGCCCCAGTGTCCACTGCAGGCCGCACAATCTTGCTCTCCGTTTGCGCGCAGTCCTGGAGCTACCTTCAGCGTCTGCGACCAACAGTAGCTCTCCCAGAGGTGCCTTCAGTTGTCTATCAGCTGGGGATCAGCACCATTGTGTCGTATCTTGCCGATTTTCTAGAGTCAACACTGAAGGATGTGCCTGTGTACCACAAGATTTGTGTCGTTGGCGCTGCTGATTCAGGAAAAGACCAATTTGCGTCATTTTTTGGGGAGATTGAGAACCTGTCTGACAGTGATCAAACCGGCGTGCAGCGTGTAGAGTGGGAGTTCGAAGACACAGCAGAACCTTCGAGGCAGCATCACGTGACCTGCTGGAATTTTTCCTCACTCGAGGCACACGAAGTTGGCCACTCGCTTTTCTTCTCGTCGACGGCTCTGTATTTTGTGTGCGTCAATCTTTCCGAATACGGGAGTTTTGTGGACAGAGAAGCAGAAGAGGACCGCAGTGAGCCAGAGTTGGAACCCTCTACATCGGGACCAACCTCCCTCGAATCGTATTTTGATGAGACTGTTCTCCGGTGGGTACGTTTAGTGTTTACGAAGCATCCCCACGCGACGATCGTGTTGGTTTATATCGGATATGATTCTGTTCAATCTGGTCGCCGAGAGGCTGCCCAAGAAGATCTTGAATACCGACTTCAACAATATTTTTGTGATTACGTGGAGAAAATCACCGATGAGCTGAAATTAGCGAAGGACGAACAAAACGACGTGACTCGAAAACTGCATAAGCGTTTGGAAGATCTGAGGAAGAGCGCTACGCCTATGATGCGCGACGTGATTTCGATTACATTGACCCAAACAGAAGCCGACAACCGAGAAGCAGTGCGCAAGCTCATCGATCGCTACGCGCATATTTTCTCTTCACCAAATTACTATGAAGAGGTTATGGAGGCCATAAACCGCATGCGATCTTCACGCGCCGAAGCAAACAATATCATGAGCAACGTTCTTGCTTTTGATGAAATGCACGAGTCGCTCGGATAGCATTCCTCCCTTAAACAAGGACACGCTTCGACAGATTCTTCTTCGGCTCCATGAAGTCGGTGACATGTATTTCTACGTCAACACCGAGCGCCCCAGTTTGCTACCGGATTTGGTGATCCTCAACCCGTCCATGTTTAATTTTTTAATTTAAATTTGGCATTATTTTGTTGGTGTACGGTATGATCGACTACGCAGAGCATGAAGACGAGGCAGTATCGCTGAACGATATGCCTGGGTGGGGTGATTTGGGGGTAACCTATTAATCGGGTCTGATAGGGGTCAGGGTCGAAAAATGGGTCGGAGAGGACAGCTCGCTTCGCTCGCAAAAACGATTCTAGGATCTGGCCGTCGGCATGCAATGTTCTACTCCGGTACGGCGACCTACCTCGTTATAACAGTGTTCCATCTGATCCAATATCCGACCCCGACCCCTATCAGATCCGCCCGAGGCGCTTCCGATTTGGGCGGCGATCAAACGTTACTGCTGAACAAGTTGCTGAGATGCTTGCGAGTGGCCTATCCCGACCGCGGAGGCGAGATTCGAGCGGATTCCAAGCTGATCGTCCCTGCCAGCAGTAAACACTCCGAGCAAGATCCATCCTTTCACACAGACTATTCGATTGTTCGAAAGTATGTTGTCCACGAAGTTCCCTCGAGATGCTTCGACTACCAACTTTGTGTTTCGTTAAGCTCCATGTCCATTCAACCGACTATGTTTTATGGTGGAATCGATTGTCGAGTGGGCAATAAACCAGCGTTCCGGCTTGTCTACTAGTTACTCGATCAAGGCGGCTTGAGGGTGGAGGTCCGCACCGTCTTTCCGGTCGATGGTAACTCGAGCCCGCCACTAGTCTCTCTGCACTCGTTCGAGAAGGTCTGCCATTCCGTGTCCGAGCTGCTGGAGAACGAGTATCCGGGCCTGTGGATTACATTCAAGGATGGTTGGTGGTCAAAAGAATGGGCGTTTGAAGAAGTTCTCCAAAGTTTGCGTGTGGACAACCGAATTGTCAGTCAGGAGTTGCGCGTCTCCAGGATCTGCGTCGTGGGATCGAAAGCTTCCGGGAAAACAAGTCTTGTCAGGTCATTGGCTCACAATCGACCGTCTCTTGACCATACAGACAACCGAGTGATCGTCGTAGACATGATCTCGGGTTCGTTCGTTGAAACTATCCCAGACACTCGAGAAGGTCGTCGACATGTGGTTACGTTCTGTGACTACGCGGGTGATCACGATCTCCAATCAATTCAGAACGCGTTCTTCGCTAAGCAGTACCTCTATTTCCTGTGCATCGACCAACAGGCGTACACGCTGCCTTCGAGCAAGCTCAACTAGTGTGTGACAGCGAGGATAAGATACGAGAGAAAATGATGGATTTAGTCAAGGGGGAGTCGATGCGTTGGATCGAAGCGGTCAAGAAGTCTCAACCAAATCCAGAGATCGTAGTCGTCGCGACTAAAATCGACAAGTTGAAAGGAAACGAGTCACGACTTCGCAGAATGAAGGCTGATTTCGTTGACAGGGTTGGCCAGTGTTTCGCCAACAATATCGAAGACATTAATTATCGGTGTGAAGTGCTGGAAGAAGTCGGCGTTGAACAGTCCACACGAAATACCTTACAATCAATGGTTGCATCCTACAAGCTCAGCAAAGACAATTGGACTCATCCTCGATGGATCGAGACAAGCAGCAGTTTGGAAGCGACACTACTCGCAGCGCAGGAACAGGTCGAAGATCTCGTCATTGGATCCAAGAAATCATTGCTGCTGCCAAAAGACCTATGCGCGATTCCTGATGGAGCTGCACGAGCATCGCCGAAACATGTTATCTGGAGATTCCGCACAACGTACCAAGCGATTCATAACCACCTCCGACGTTGTGTATCAGCAATTCCCGTGGCTAGATGAATTGAGACCACGCCACGAAGGATTCTTAAGATCTATCACTGGGTTTCTCCAAAGTAACCTGGTAACGGGAATTCTCTTTCAGCGGCCTGTGGAAATCATACCACTTCTTCGGTCAATCGGTGAAATACTCAAGTTTTCTGATCTTGGAGTCCCAGACTTGGAGCAAGATATCCTCATCCTTGAACCACAGCTTATTGTTGACTACATGCGTGAAATTGTAAAGTTCGATCAACCAACTGAAGGGATGTCGGTCGATTATTGGATAGTCAGACTGCCACTATGGAAAGACGCTAGTCCGAAGCGCAAATCAGCCTGGAAGCGAGTTTTCCACTTGCTCGGACTCGTTTATCCTGCGTCCAGACCCATATTACACGACTCGAAGTCTTTTAATACCCGGGTTTTGGAACCAACGACGACAGTACATTACCCAAATACGTCCGCTGCCCTCGCCAAATGCAGAACAGCGTCGAGTTGTCTGGGAGTACGACGTCCAGTCTGAGGTTCCAACGGACATTTTTGACCAACTCGTGGTAGAGAGCTACAACACCACAAATTCACCGACAATTCAACTCAACACGCTGACTCAGGTGCAGCAAGACTTTGCGTGTCGTCTCATGGTCGTCGAGAAATCCATTTTTATCGAGGCAATCGCGCCAATGAGTCGGAACGACCATCTGTGGGATCGTTTCTCTCGTTTCTGCAAGGCGGTCGAGGTTGTCTTAGACCGACATGTTGGAACTCTGTTCGGTGTGTATGCTTTCAAACTCCCCGGATCCGAGAGCAAAATGCGCGTGCCACTCCATAAGGTGTTTGATGATCTACCCAAGTTACGAAATGGTCTGGGCGAGTGGGTGTATGTAAGCGCACACTGTGAATGGCTTCCTCCAGACATGATGTGGTGCGCGAGAAGGTATGCATCAGCTGCGCAGGCCGTGAAGGAGATTAGGAAAATGCACATTATAATAGCCCAAGACCATACCAAGCAGGGTATTTGTCACGAACAAATTTGTCGACAAGCATCCGTCGTAAACAACCTCGGTGTTTCCCTTGCTTGGATGAGCTGATTCGACCCGACGAAGAAAACTTCGAAGTTTGACGGAAAAATCCGGCGCCAGAGTGGTTCGTTGATCCAAAGCTTTTTGTCGACTATGTGCACGAAAGAGTGAAGATGAGCCCGCTGAAAGAACCGAAGCTGTCGAGAACGCTACTCAAGCAGCTTTCACTATGGAAAAACAGAAGCCCATAGCACGAATTTGCGTGGAAGAGAGTTTACCATGTGCGAGGACTCGTTACCCCTCGCTGCGATCCATGAACTTTGATATAAGTCTTCTTATCCCACGGTTTTAGAGGCAGCAGCAACAATTCGTTTCGCCAGTCTTACCGCTCCCCTCGCCGGCTGGGAAAGTGCACCATGTTTTATGGCTTTACGACGTCTCGTATGAGCTATCGCCAACCTTTTTTGATCGTTTGGTTGTGGAAAGTCGTGATGCCACGACTAACTACACAATTCAAGTTAATACAATCACGGTCGAGGAGGAAGATTTTGCGTGTCGGCTGATGCTGATCGAAAGAAAGATCCGCGAGGCTGTTCTTTTAACCAGAATGACCGCGTCTGGAGGCATTTCTCAGCTTTTTGCGAGGTAGTTGACGTTGTTCTCTAGCAAGAACTCGGGATTACTGTTGACGTATACCCGTAACGTGTTGATTCCGGCGACTGATCGCTATGCACCCGGTCGCTCAACCTCGAAATGCGAGGTAGGTCCACCGTTCGACTAATGAGTACAGAGTATTAAAGGTTGGCAGCAACCCCTTATGTGTCTATGTTTGACGTGGGCTATGCGGACTGTGGACTTGCTCGGATCGCTCGGGAGTTTCCTTGCGAGACGCTATTGTCGAGCACTACATAGTTCACCACCTTCAAGCGCCTAGTTCATTCCAGTCTTGCCGTCACCTATCCAACTCACAAAGCGTGCTGAGCCCACCATATGTGCGACCGGAAACTGTAAGGTCGGTTCACGCGTCCCGCGCTTGTTCGGGCTGCTCAAGTACTGGGAGCACCACATGCCCCCTCTATTTGTTCAAGGCGCTAAGATCCAGAGGACGCTGAGAAGAGGGGCACTCGCCCGGTGTCTCCGCTTGATAGTGATCACGAATGCATTACCTATAGAGTTCCGTTCCGAGCGCTAGCTGTGCACGCGTCGTTTCTACACTCGCATAGTCTTCACCGTACGTTTCGGCACTTCAGATACGAGCTAGACATCGGAGTTGGAAGCGAGCGTGTAACAATCGTCAAAATTGGAGTGATGAAGATGGTTAGACGCCGGTGTGCTATGTCGTTGACATGACCTCTCATTTTGTGCGTTCACCAACACGTGTGGAACACAAACGACTAGGTGGGTGCGTAAGCACGTTAATGTAGATCGCTGGAGCACCATCATCGCTGAATCAGCCACCGCTAGCAGTACTTTCCGACCGACTGTAAACGAAGGGGATTGTGGCGATTGTGGCGATTGTGGCGTCGGCAAACCGGACGAGCACGCAGAATCCGACGTTTGCAACAGGTGGAATTCATCACGGATGATCGCAAACCGCATCTTGTCTAGCGTGGCCTCTTCAGTAGGTGGAGCCGACTCCATTACGTATTCTTCGACTGGAGTACCTTGAAGTAGGCCGCACTCACTTGGGTCCGTACTTCGCACCCACCCAAGCGCAGCACTTCGAAATCCAAAGCGCACTGGTACTCGGTGGTGCTCGTGGTGTGTCCAACTCTGGTTCTCCAGAAGTGGTGATGGAAGAGAATCTCGAAGCTTTGCGTACGTCTCCAGCAAATCGGATTTCAATAGGTCCGATTTGATTTGTACGCTCTCGCTCTGCAGCGTATTGTGTAGGCCACCCGTCTCGACTTTAGCTATGTCTTTCGCTACGGAGCGCGCGCTCGACCTCGACGTACGGGATAAAGTACTGCACGATGGCGACCACCATGATAACGACGACAGAGCCACACACCAAAAACACCAGAGCGGCGCGAGCGCGACCAGCGAACGCAGACCATCGAGCAGTTTGAGCACCGAATTGCGCGCCCGTTCCGGATCTCGAGGCGTGCACTGGACGACGGCGTCGACCGTCCGCAGCGAGTCTCAAAGCGCTGCAGTCGGTCAAGTGTTGTGCGTCCTATAGTCTTTTTCCTACACGTCGCTAGAGACCCTAGAGACCATGCGCTGGCTGCGCGTCGGTGAGGAGAGTCACGCGCAGTGTCGGAAGCTCGGTCGCTTATTAAGTTCTTGGCGTGCATGGCACCTGAACACACCTCCGACGAAGCGAAGTTGGCATCCGAACTCAGTAACTTCTCCCAAAACAAGGTGAAATGGTTATGTTGCATTTAGACCTTCGTGTTCGATATTCTCTCATCTGAGGAAGTTTTATGTTGCTTGACGAAGAAACTTCTCCGACCGACCGACATCCTGTTCTGAACGGTCGATATGATTGGTAGAAAACATATTTGAATTATCTGGAAAGATCGTGTTGCGCACGAGAACACACTTTCATTTGCGATCCAAGATCAAGTAACCGGAGGTCGCTAGCGATGGCCGATAGTGGCAACGTTCCAGTTGCTGTGCGAGATGCTGTCGCGGGATTCCAGCCGGGCGATCTTTCGCGAATATCAAGATCTACCTTCTCTGCAATTGTCCAATCAGAATTATTAATTGCCATGAAGTTTATGATTGGTTGAAATGGGGAATACTTCGCGATGAAGGAAAAGATACTGCGGAAGCTCCTTCCTGATAAACTTCTCCTCTGATAATTCATCAGAATTATACTTCTGATTAGCTTCGTCGGAGGTGTGCACCTGAATGTGAGTCGTGTCAGTTAGGAACAAGCACCTATGGCTCCTTTCGTTAGGAACTATGGCGTGTTGCTGCAGAGACATGGCGTGTTGCTGGTGGTGGTTCCCACGAACCTACGTGACCGATCCTGAAGAATCTTCGAATGCCACTAAATCAGTGGATTCTATGGAACGATCCTCACGCCAACAGTGCACCGTTAAAACGGTGCACTGTTGGCGTGAAGGAAGATCATTTTAAAAAATGATCTTCAGCCCGCCTTTCTCAAGATCCTGTCGGGTTTGTTTCCTGCATGTTGGGCGCTTCGCAGAGAGAACACTATCACAGCGCACGCGTCGAGAACAAACAGCATTTCGTATTCGCAAGATCACATTGTTAGCGCCGAGCCGTGGCCGCTTAATCGCTCTTGACCATGTGCGTGATGAGGTCGATGACGCGGTTCGAGTAGCCCCACTCGTTGTCGTACCACGAGACGAGCTTCACAAAGTCGTCCGTGAGCGCGATGCCGGCCTGCGCGTCGAAGATCGACGAGCGCGCGTCGCCGATGAAGTCGCTCGAGACCACGAGCTCGTCCGTGTAGCCCAGGATGCCGTGGAGCTCGTTCTCGCTCGCGTGCTTGATCGCGTGCTTGATCTCGTCGTATGAGGCCTTCTTGTCGAGGCGGCACGTGAGGTCGACGACCGAGACATCGGCCGTCGGCACGCGGAACGACATGCCCGTGAGCTTGCCGTTCAGCTCCGGGATGACCTTGCCCACGGCCTTGGCCGCGCCCGTCGAGCTCGGGATGATGTTGAAGCAGGCGCCACGGCCGCCGCGCCAGTCCTTCTTCGACGGACCGTCGACCGTGAGCTGCGTGGCTGTGACGGCGTGGACCGTGGTCATGAGGCCTTCCTTGAGGCCGAAGTTGTCGTTCACGACCTTGGCCAGCGGCGCCAGACAGTTGGTCGTGCACGACGCGTTCGAGACGACGTGCATGTCCTTCTTGTACTGGTGCTCGTTGACGCCGATCACAAACATAGGCGCGTCAGCCGACGGCGCCGAGATCACGACCTTCTCCACGCCGTTCTGCAGGTGCGCCGAGGCCTTCTCTGTCGTCGTGAACGCACCGGTCGACTCGACCACGTACTGCACGTCGGCCGTGCCCCACTTGATCTCGCTCGGCTTGAGCTCGTTGAAGACGCGGATCGTCTTGCCGTTGACGATCAAGTTCTCGTCGTCGTGCGAGATCTCGGCATCAAAGATGCCGTGCACCGTGTCGTAGCGCAGCATGTACTCCATGTAATGGGTCGGGATGAACGGGTCGTTGATCGCGACGATGTTGATCAGCGGGTTCTTCTGCGCCGCGCGCAGCACGAGGCGGCCGATGCGGCCAAAGCCGTTGATGGCCACGTTCACAGCCCCGCCGACGTTCGCCGTCGGGTTCTGGCAGTTGATGATCTGCAAAAAGTCGGGCTTGAGCGACGCGCCGCCCACGAGGAAGCCGTCAATGTCCTTCTTCTGCGAGAGCTCCGTGGCGTTGCCGGCCGTGACCGAGCCGCCGTAGATCACGCGCGTGTGCTTGGCCGCGTCCTTGCTCACCTTGCTCTCGAGCCAAGCGCGGATGCCGGCGTGGACCTCCTGGGCTTGCTCGGGCGAGGCCGTGAGGCCCGTGCCGATGGCCCACACGGGCTCGTACGCGACCACGACCTTGCTCCAGTCCTTGATGTGTGCGGCGTACGCGTCGAGCTGCTCGGTCACGACCGCGAGCGTCTTGCCGGCCTCGCGCTGGCTCTTGGTCTCGCCGATGCAGGCGATGACGCCGAGGCCCTTGTTCAGCGCGTACGCGGCCTTCTTGGCGACCGTCTCGTTCGACTCGCCCTTCTCGCGGCGCTCGCTGTGGCCCACGAGCGTGTACTCGGCGCCAATGTCGCGCAGCATGTCGGCCGACGTCTCGCCCGTGAAGGCGCCGTTGCCCTGCGTCCAGACGTCCTGGCCGCTCACGCGCACGTCGCCGCGCAGCGCCTTCTTGACCTCGGCCGCGTGGATCGTCGAGGGCGCGACCACGACCTCGACGTCGGCCGGGATCTTGGCCGTGTTGAGCAGGCCCACGAGGTCCTGCGCCTGCGCAACCGAACCGTTGCACTTCCAGTTGCCGCCCACGAAGAACTTGCGCGAGCTCGAGCTCATGCCGCGCGCGTGCTTAAGCATGTGCTTGACGGAGACGTTGCGGAGAGCCATGGCGGACGAGGAGCGGAGGAGGAGGAGTGCTTGAGGGGAGGAGAGCAAATCCGCGAATGGCCCGTGTGCGGCGGAGAACCGGCCGAGGTGGAGCGGAGATCACTTTGGGAAGCAGAGGAGGAGCCATCTGCTGGATTTTAGACCAATGAAGGTCCAGAGACCGGCAAGAAACAAGCCAATGCGCAATCTCGAAGCAGCCCGAAGGGAAAATTACGCGGTTGATATGTAAAATATGGACGGTTTGTATGGGTATTCGGGAAGAAACGCATTTCTAAGGGTAGTTTACCGATGAGGTTTTGAGGTTTTGGATGATGACGCTGTTGAGTTCTGCTTGGTGCCGAACCAGCTGGTGAGGAGATGTGCTCCAAGCACCAAAGTTTCGCGCCTTCCCTTCTCTGCACCGCCAAAGCACGTCGGGTCCAAAGGTGTCTGAGAAGTTGGTGTTGGGGCCAACAGTTGGAAGCTAACCAACGCCAACGATGGGGGACACTGACAACGGTGCTGTTGCCGCTGGTTTGACAGTATTGGCGTGAGGATCGTTCCATAGAATTCACTGATTTAGTGGCATTCGAAGATTCTTCAGGATCGGTCACGTAGGTTGTGCGAACGTCGTGGGAACCACCACCAGCAACACGCCATGGCTCTGCAGCAACATAAAAAAAGAGGTGTCACGAGAGCCGCCTGATGGGAGGAACTACGACGGACTGTTTGATGGGAGGGGACTGGCACGGCTCTCCTACAGGAGCTATAAGGGTACATTTGATGCGCTCAATAGACTGTACTACTACTACTACTACTACTACTACTACTACAACAACTACTACTACTACCACTACCACTATTATACTACTACTACTGAACGCTTTTGACCATGCGTTTCACTTCGCCAGTCCATGCACAGTACACTACAACGAATTTGCCAAGGAGACACGTTTTTTCAAGGTGTACATGAATCCCTGGACCAAAGCCGAGTGCCAGCAGTTCACTGAGGTGATCGATCGGTCAGTAAGGAGGACCGAGACGAATGGTTGAGAAGATACAACCTGGTCGGCGGCAGACCGCAAACGAGATTTGATTGATCGTCTTGTGAGCAAATTCGAGGACCTGGTTGCACTTCTGGAAGGCGCCATTCCGTTCAGTGGTAACTTACTGTAAGAAGTTGAAGAATAAGATTCGACTCCTCGTCCGGATACTGTAGTGGAGTGGTCCAGTGCTGACGTCAGCACGGTACTGCATTGATCGGCCAGTGCGTGTGCGCCACTTCAACAGTTTGTTGCGTCCCACCATTCCGAGCGATATATTGCGCGATCACCGACGCTGATCACGGCTTTCCCATTGTGAACGATGCAACATATGTCCTCATTGCCTCGCCTCATTTTCCGATTGGTCAACCACCAGCGACCATGCAGCGCTCGCTCGTCCACGCACAGCGCACAGCTGCGCGAGCCTTAGCCTTCGGACTGCGCACGACGAGCGCATTTGAGAACCTGCAGCTCCGCGCCATGAGTGCTGGCACATCCAAGCCCGAGTCGCGGCCGCCCGTTCCCGACTTCACGTTCGAGACGGCAACCATCAAGGTACGAGCGGCAGAGGACGCGCGGAACTCGCGCGACCCGAAGCGCGTGGCGCAGGCCTACATGGTGGACAGCGCGTGGCGCAACCGATCCGAGTTCGTGAACGGCCGAGACGAGATCGAGGCGTTCCTCGCGCGCAAGTGGGCCAACGAGAGCGAGTACCGTCTGATCAAAGAGCTCTTCGCCTTCCACGGCAACCGCATCGCGGTGCGGTTCGCGTACGAGTGGACGGACGGTAAGCAGTGGTGGCGGTCGTACGGCAACGAGAACTGGGTCTTCGACGACCTCGGATACATGGCGGAGCGCTACGCATGTATCAACGACGTAGCCTCGCGGAGAGCGAGCGCAAGTTCCACTGGGCGCCAGGACGCCGCCCCGCTGACCACCCGAGTCTCAGTGAGCTTGGGCTGTGAAGTGAATCTGCATGAGACGGTCCCAATCGTGCTGGTCGGGTTCGACTAAGGTTCGGTTAGAACATGCCGTAATAAGACATAACAATACATGAGAGATTCTCAGAATGTTGATGATCGACATCAAGCCACTTCCACCCACTGCAAAGAGCTCGTATGGACAACGCGTGCATTGTTCCAGCAGGACATGTCTCAATCGAGAATTTCACGTCCCCTTTACTTCAGTATGCTCTAATCTGCCACAACCAACAAAAAGTAGTACCGTACTAAAGGCCGACAAAACGTAGTACAAAAGGCCGCTTCGTCCCAGCCTCGCCAGCAAGTGGCGGTGTTGTGTGGTGAGTTCGAAGTGGAGAGCTATCACTCCGGCTTGAAAGCGTGGCCGTTCGGCAGGATATGGCCGTTGATTGTACCACCGGCGCTTCTGCCATGAATCCGAGTTCGCCGAAGACCCAATTCCGAGTGGATGGACCTGCTCGAGATCCATCCAACTGGAGAGCATGAAAGTCAAGACTAGATGTAGGTTCTCAGCTACCGATACCATGCTCCACTAGAGTCATGTGCCGACCCACTTGGAGCTGCCCCTCCACACGGTGGTGGCTGAGCCAACTTCTCGACCGTGCTCGATCTGCACCGACATGCTATTAATAAAAGCACCATCACACGGATGGCACAAGTAACTGGTCAGAACAGAGTCTGTTCTGAACAGACACAGACGCTAAGCGTTCCTCGTGCGCATCGCGGTGGCTACCAGTATTACGCACTCGAACTCTCCAGTGACGGTGCTTGGCCATCTACCCACACTCGATGTGGCACACACACTGACTGGCTGAGGTCTGGAAGTTTAAACGCATTGCACAGATACCACCGTGCCAGCTCGCCTTGATGATAGGTGAAATTTACAGGGATCCTTACCACGAACAGTCCCAATACTGCACAGTATCGAGGGCTACCCAACTGTGCACAAATGGCAAATGAAGTCACGGTATATTCATCCCCAAACGAAAGAGTAGATCATATCATCCTTAAGGAAATCTCCTCGAATGCATCTCAGCTATGTCATACATGCAAATCGATCGTGAAGAGAGATGACGTGGAACAGTAAAAGTCAACCTCAAAAGGTCTCTCCCACGGATGCCATCTCGTTCACTCTCTCCAACCGAAACTCACACTCAGGCGTGCATCTCCATCGGCTGGCCCAGCACCAGCGGCGAGCAGTCCGTCAACGTGAACGAAGTCCCCCAGTTGGGACCCCACGACGACGCCACCGTCGGGTTCGGGTACCAACGGATGGTGCCGGCGCCGACGTAGCGATAGAACTCGGGCGCCGACTCGGAGCACTTGACAGACTGGCCGTCGACGAGCGTGTTGAGCGGCATGTCCGGTCCGCGCGTCAAGCCGAAGCAGTCGGTGACGAGGAAGTTGGCGAAGTCGGGGTCCCACGACGCTGCGATGGTCGGGGTCGGGTACCATCGGTAGACGTTGTTGGGCACGACGCGGTAGACGGCGTCGGAGAGTGGGGAGCACTTGATGGCTCGTCCGACGGGGACGAGTTGTTGGGCGTCGACGGAGACGATGGAGGCCGGGACGATCTTGGATGGCGAGAACATGGCGGTCATGGTGGAGGGCTGGAGGTGGTGGTGGTTGAAGGCGTGTGTGTGTGTGTGTGTGTGTGTGCTTCTTGTGAAGTTGGTGAGTGAGTGAAGGGATGAGGATGCCTGTGGGCGTTGAAAGTGTGGTTGGCGTGGAGTATCCTGCAAGGCGACGAGGGTGAAGTTGAGTCTAGTGTTGGAAGCGAGCAGGTAAGCGGCGAGGCGAGGTGAAGAACTCGTCGGTGAAGATGATACTGAGTCGCGGTTGCAGTTCCAAAAGATATACTCGTTTTAAGCGTGTTGAATTCTTTTCGAGCACTCGTACGGCGATGATGGGTCCGCAGACCAGGTGTGTATGGCTAACGGTCACACTGGTTCGGAAGATTGGCCGGTTTCAGTTGCTGGAAAACAGTACTGGCTGTGAGAACTCCAATGTACGCACGCAAGCATGGAGAAACAGTGTTCGCACCAGCCGCTCTAGATTCAGTACTTGTCACAGCTGCAAGACACGCCCACGCGCCGTGCACCGATCGGAACCCACAAATTACATCTACAGTATCACCCTTCACTGCGTCTCCGAATTCATTATTTCGCCGAATACGTGTCCGAGGTAACAGGCAAGGAACTTGCTCTGGAGACGCATCCGCCCGATCGGGGGTTCGAGTGGATTGGATGTGGGTGGTGAATGGAGGAAGAGGGAAATGATTGATTGTCCAATATAAGAACAGAAGAGTACAGTGCACAGTGGACACTCGATGGTGCAGTCTAGTTTATTGGCATGCTTTTTCTTGTATCAACAGCTTTCATGATGGTCATAACGTCGAGTGCTCGAGGGCCTAATCAGTGCGTTTTCGCTTCCCCCACGGCAGTGCATGTACAGCAGCTTTAATACTGAAGTGCAACTCACCTGACCTGCAAATGCTTACGCCACTCTCCATTGTCAGTCCGTCCACGGTATTCATCCTTCCAAGAAGATTGATGGCGTCGTTGGCATGCGCCGGTGTGGGTGCGCTTGTTGACGCCTGAGCGCACCCACTGATCTGTGGCCCGCCTGTTGCCTCCAGCAGCAGGCTGTCACAGCAGAAGCGTTAATCCAAACTGATGTATTTGCGGCCCAGGCCTCCAAGCCTGCCGCCCGCCGTAGGCGCCTGTGAGCGCAAAGACACGAGCTCTGTCCTGTACTACGAGAACCTACACCATGCATACCTACTGCATGAGTTGGACCTTTCGACATTGAGAGCTTCGCCGTGTGTGCTTCGATCGATTTCATTGCGTCCGTCTCTCAACCCCTGATGATTCTGAACTAGAAGATGACATTGGATAGGCTTGACAGCCGAGTCGATTGGCCAGCTCGGCTCCAATTCTTAGGTATTCATTCCCCTTGGAAGTACCTGCAGTCGAGCAGATTCTTGCCCGACCCAAGCTATAAGTTCCGCGAGTGGTAAGTTTCGAAAGTCTATCCCCGTTTTGGTGCTGGTGTCTAGAAAGTCGATGCATTTCTGTTGACACGCAGTGTGTCTTCTAGAGTCATGGAATGACCTGGCTATGTGCGATTTGGATCGTTGCAGTTTATCCCCAGATTCTGTCTCGTGTTTCCGTACCGCTGTATCGTGGGTTCATCGAAATGTAATTTTTGTCGATGATGGTGATGGACAGCTTGCAAGGCATCAATTCGGTTACAGTTCTGGCCAGATAGAGCACTGGCTCCAACTTCACAAGTCTAGTTTGCGGGAACAAATACCACGGAAGGAGGTGATAGAGTACTGTAGAAGAGTAACCCTCCAACTCATTCTATTCCATCAACCACGCAAAGAGCTACAAATCGACATGTGATAACCACTACCACTCCAGAGAGAAGCCGCTATGTTTGGATATTACCTCGCAGCTTAGCGCCGGATCAGCGTCTTGTCTTTCTCGAAATGACTAGAAATCCCTCTGTGGCGCAGCTAGGGAAGTTGCCGATACGTGGAACTTGCCCATCCATAAAGATGACGCAATAAATCCATGTCATCGAAAGGAGGTTCCCACTCATTGTCGTGAACCCACGACACTTCATTGGGCCGTCTAGATTCTTCTTTCCATGCTGTTTCCAGTACTGAAATGTCTGGTTTCGCCGTCTTCTTTACGCGTGAACCCGAAACACTGAAAACGAATATGCGAAACCGTTAAGACTGTCCTTTTTGCTGGTGTTAACCTTTCAACTGATTTATGTATCCTCAAGGGTTTACTCCCGGTTCGATATCGATACCTACCGGATATACAAACTAGATTCAACTCCCTCTGGCCAAATGGGAACTACAGAGACCCCACAGTAGCAGCATGGACTCAGGTACCGCATACTTGGCAGGCTGCCAAGTATGCGGACAGAAGGTGCACCTGCCTGGCAGGCGCACCTTCGCCTCGACGTCAGCAACCCGAACGTCATTGGTAGGCTGTAAGTCTTGGTCATCCTTGATTTGCTGTCAGAACCGAGTCTTGTAAGTAAAAGTAGCCGGCTCCTCTACAACAACCTCGAACTAGAATAGCTTGCACCATCGTCGCAGTTGCTCAAGATTCTCATACGTAGCCTTACTCTTCTCACGTTCCCCTACCAGTAGCAAAGACGGCTTTCCGCGAAGCAGCGAACAGATTCTCATCACACGCCCCGATTGCTCTCACTCCTCAATTTCCGGTCAGCCGCCGAAGTGAATCCAACAAGATATCCCTTCAACTCGATCTTCATTCCCACCAGGATGGTCTACTTGCATCGAACCGCGTTGGCGTTTGCGGCAGTGTTGAGTGCCTCGGCGTTGGTCAAGGGCGACATAGTGACGAGTCTGAACGTTGGGCAAACCATCAAGTGCAGCTCGGGTGATTCCAACGTCTACCGTTACGTGGGTGCGAACACCTATCGCCTCTACCCGACCGATGCGATCAAGACCTCGTGGATCGGCAGCAGCTCGGATTTCCAAGTGGCAGACTGCTCGCCTCTGAAGCTTGGCGATCCGATGAGGCTCAACCCAAAGGATCTGGCCGTTGGCCAAACGATCAAGTGTTCTGATTAGCCGGGAGCAGATTTGTTCCGATTTGTCGGCAACGGCTTGTATCGTCGGTACACGTCCCCTGCTATTGGCTTGTTGTGGAATCCAAGCTATACAGCGATTCCACAGCTGGCCGAGTGTTCGGCTTTGGTGAAAGGGGAGGATATCGGCCAAGACCCGAAGACCCTCGTTGGTCAGGCAATCAAGTGCAGTGCTACCGGCAACTTCTCGAACCGCATCGTCGCTGGGGGCATGTATCGGATGTACCCAACTCCGGAAATTGCGGCCTCGTGGGATCCGAACTGGGAAGACGTCGCCGTTGTCAACTGCTCGCCGCTGACCGAAGGGCCTGGCATGGTGCAGAACACGCTCGTTGCTGGCAAAGCGATCAAATGTCTGCCACGACCCAACAAGGTCTATATCTACATGGGTGCCGGTGTGTATCGATGGTGTCCGAGCTCGGCGGTCGCGCTTTCATGGAAACCCCCATCGGTGAACGCAACGCTCGCAGACTGTTCGGCAATGATTCAGGGTGATGACTTGCCAGTGCGTGACGACATGAATCCGGACCGAGGCTTCTATCACCAGCCGGAGACACTCGCATCAGCCCATACTCCTCTGACGCCCAGGGCGATCGCCAGAACGCTGGCGAACGTGAGCATCGTGAGGCTACTGTACTACCTCGACACATTCAAGTCGACCGATCTGAACGAAACTCTACTCACGGCACTCAGCTACGATCTATTGTGGCTCAAAAACGCAGGCAAATGCGCGGTGCTCCGGTTTTCGTATGGAAAAGATCCTCTAGACCCGGCAGAAAATGTCATCCTTCGCCACATCTCTCAGTTGGAGCCCATCTTACGCCAGTATTCGTCCTCACTGCTCACGTTTGAGGCTGGCTTCGTTGGGTCGTACGGTGAGTGGGACGACTCCACCACGTACGGAAGTAGTGCGTCGGGTGCCTCCCCCAGCCAGATTGAGGCATTTTGGTGGAGACGAAAATGCGGTTTTCCGCGCGGAATGAGGAGAACATCACTCTGTTACCTTTCGCACTCACTCCTACTCAGGACTTCCTCTGTCGCCATTCAAGCCGGACCCGGCTGTCACCGGCCGGTTGCCTCCACTATCTGGAGACCAATAACTTAAGAGGTCTTCACCCTGCTGGCCAACCAGAAAAGGTTTCCTCACCTGTAGTGCTCCGGCGGTTCATTTCTTCTTCCTCGCGACCGGCGCCACCAGCGACATCAACTCAAGTCGCAGACTCCGTGCGATGGCGCCGCGTCAAGCTCTGGTTTCGAACTTTTCTTTGCCGCTGTTCGCAGCCATCACCGCATCCCCTACTTGAGCCTCTCGCTTCTCCTGTCCGCCTGATGGTTTCTGTTGCCTCCAGTCGTTCGCGCCTCTCGGCCTCGCTGGTGTCTCGGCTTCCGCCGTCGTCTCGTTCTCTGAGCTGCTCGCGCCACTCGGCCAGGATCTCGTTCGTTCCTCGCGCAGTCGTTCGGCCTCGCGGCCAGGCTGTTGCTCGCGGCTTTCGCCTTCGTTCGTCGCTTCCAGTGGTTTGCGCAATTCGGCCTGGTTGTTCTCTGCGGCCATCGCCGCCTATTGTGCTCCTGCTTTTGCCGCTGCTTTGCTTGTGCTTCCGCTTCCGCTTCTGCCTCTGCTCGCTGCTACTGCTCTGCTTCTGACTCTGCTGGCGGCAACTCGCTCTGCGTATGGGTCTGCTGCTCTGCTTCTGCTTCTGCTTCCGCTGCTGCTCTGCGGTCTTCGCCGCTTGCTTCGCTCTCAGTCGTTCATGCCACTCGGCCAGGTTGTTCTCCGCCGCCAGGTCTGCGTGTGCTCGCTGCTGCTCGCTCTGCTTCCGCTGCTGCTGCTGTGCTTCTACTCTGGGAGTTTTCGTCACTTGCTCTACGTCGCCATTGCCACCTTCGTGCTCCTGGCATTCGGCCAGGCTTCCCCCGGGGTGCTCGCCTACGAGGCCATCGCCCTCGTCTTCACCTGGGGCTCTCGTGCTCTACCCTCTCCATCTCGCATATACACACCGTGCCACATACGTATCTGCTGCTATTGCATTCCTCGCTAACGTGTGTGACTCTACGGCGGTGGCAGTTCAGATCTCGTATCACCTCATCTAACGTGGGGCTGGGCTCCAAACTCCGCTCGAAACTCGAGCCGGAATCGGAGCCCGAGTTAACACGAGAATGAACTGCCATTTGCCCCAACACACACACACACACAAGCACTGTTTCTCTGAATGTAGGCGCTGGAAAAGAGCCGCTATAAATTTGCCCAGAAAATGGCGGATAGCGTGACTGCCGATGTTCCGATCGCGGTGCGCTCCTTCAACTGGTCAGTTGAAGCGATCAACCGCAACAAGACGTTGGTCAGTCGCGTAGCCCTCTACGACGACTGCATCAATGCCGGCTACAACGACGCTGGGACGTTTCCAAACGACTTTGACAACGCGCACAACTTTCCATACGGGACTGGTGGCGAAGTGTGCGGCTTCTCCAATCACATCAACGTAACCAGCACTTGCGACGGATTATATATCGCACTCAAGCGCATCAATGCCACGTAGGTCAACCTCGACTTTGAGCAAACACGGCTCGAAGAGTACAAGCAGTGTAACTACGCAGGCTTCCTCAGCTATTCCATCGAAGCCAAAGCAACGGTCTCCTGCTCTGGCCAGTCGTGCACCGTCTCGATCAATCTCATGACCAAGGGCTACGCGCGTCCGTCGAGATCCAAGTCGCTCTCAATTGATTGTGGCTCGCAACCGGCTAGTGTGTCCGTTGATTTCCGCCAGCTCTTCCCTGGAACCACGGTCCGTGCGCCGGTGACGCTACCCGTGGCGTCATGCGATCAGCCAAAGTTGCATCTTCTAGCCTCCCCTACTTGCATTTCTACCCTCAGTCAGTCGCTAACTCTTCAAAAATGCACGTTTTAAAATTTCTCACTTCGACCTTTGGTCCCAGTCTGATCCAGGGATCAACAGTATCCGGCAGTTGATAGCAGGACGAGACCTCCTGGATATGCGTCGTACGCTCACATAATTCATTGATCATTGCGGGAAGTGAAAGGAATGATTGCAGAGTTGCAGTCTGCAGCACACATTCCCGGGTTTGCTGTCCGTTGCTCCTCATAACGTTCTCACAATCCTATTTTCATCCTCGCTCCGCACCATGACCAAGGTTTTCCTGCGCCCACGACCGCCCGCTGCATCGGAGCAAGGCGACGCGCTCGTCCGCTACGCGATCGACGAGCATCAGGTCTCAGTGCAAGCCCCCGACGGCTCAGTCAAGCTGTTCAAGTCTCTCGCGGGAGTTTTGTCTCCCACCAACAAAGAGGCCTTCGACCAGGCGCTCCGCCCATTGCTCAAGGATGTGTTAGACGGATCGACAGCGTGCTGCTTCGCCTATGGGCATACGAACAGCGGCAAGACTCACACGATCTTTGGCTACGGAACGGAGAAAGGTCTGTACCGCCACGCCGTCGAGGAGCTCTTCGATCAAGCAGCCGCTGGATTACTCGTGCAAGTGCGCTTGCCGCTCAGGCTGCTGTGGGTATCGGTGGTCAGCTGGTCTTCGTCGATCTCGCGGGTGCCGAGTACACGGGCGAAGGTCTGCAGCGTAACTCGAAAGAGTTACGCGAAGCCATGGAGATCAACGCGAGTCTGCTGGCTCTCAAAGAATGCATTCGCGCGCAGAACGCTGGACGCCACACGCCCTACAGAAACTCCAAGCTCACGATGCTGCTGCGCGGCCACCTCGACCCAGCCAATGCCCGCAACACCGTGATGGTCGCGAACGTGTCCTCGTCAGCTGCGCACCTCACGAAGGCGCTCAACACGATCAAGTACGCGGCGCTCGTGGCCGACGCATTCCAGGCAGCGACGAAATAGACGGTCGTGTGTGACAGCGTCACTAACATGCACCAGCTTCGAGTTTGTGCAAGCCACCTCGAACGCGTAACCTGTCAGAAGGCGATTGACATGAGTTGCCAGTTGTGGTGAGCGTCACCATTCTATCGCTATTCGAATACTGCACTCCACGCTGCGTCGCAACGACGTCATTAAGGCGAGACTCTCCATAAGGCTGTCAGTTAGGCAACCCAGTCCGCAGACAGTAATTCCAGCGAGGCTCCTTCACATCGCCATCTTTTCGAAAAAAATATTCTAGTACGATTTCCCAAATATTGGGAAATGATCAGCTCAATCTGATCTGCTCATCCTCAACACGCCAACTCCTGAACGGCACATGATGACCGAGAAGTCCCACCACGATGCACCGGCGGCGGCGCGTGACGTTGCCCAACTGCCACGGACCTCATCCTCCACTTTTACGCCAACGATGAAGAGCTCAGCCATGCGTCTATCATGACGCGAGAGCCGACGCTGCAGCCGTTTGGGGCTCTCGCCAGCGTCTCCATGGCCTGGTACGCATTCGCAGACGCCGCCGCCAGAGAGCCAGCGCTGCGTCTTCTCGTCGTGAGCGAAGCCTAAGGCGGGCGCAACGGTTTGCTGGCCGTGGGACACGCGCTGACGTTTCGTGGCTCGTTCGTGAGGGAGATTCGCATGACGTCGGCTCCCATCCAGCTTGAAGCGTCGGCCACAATCTAACTCGAAGTATTCCAGATCGCACGACACAGAGCCAAGCTGAGGAGCGTGGTTCGCGACGGCGTGGCTCCCGTGGGACAGCCAAAAGCAGAGGAAATGCTGTGCCGTTGGATCTCCTCCGAACATCTCGGCGTCTTGGAGCCATGCAGCACATGCCGCGATAGCAGACGGTCACAAAGAGCAACCAACGCCCTTCCGTGCTGCTGGTAGTCAGCTCGAACAAGCTCCGAAGTTGGGGCGTGGACTGTACTGTACCGTCAATATGAAAGGGTGGAAGCTTCATCGCTTTCATTCTGCCTGTGCAGTTCAACGTCGCCACTCTGTCTACTGTCGTTGCATTGCGGCGCGGCGTCTTCCTCTGAGAGCCATCCATTCCGCTTGGGCTGTCTTTCCACATGACACTGAATTCAATACTTTCACCAAGCTTACACACGTCACAGATCGGTCGGCTCGTCCTAGCCACGTGGGCTGGTCGTCGAAATCGTCCGTCTTTACGCACACCTTGAAGTCGCCGCCTTTCTCGCTGAGACCGCCACGTTGACTGAATGCACCAGCTGTCTTCCAGCCGATCGCGATCGACATATCCAACTCAGTTGCGTGACGACTTGCTCAATGGTTCCCCCCTGCAAAGGCCACACAAACGAGGTGCTTCCGTACTTTCAGCTGGCGCTGACGAAGCCAAGCGCGGCGCCGCGGGACGACTGAGGGCAAGCTCTCCATGGTGGCCCTTCCGCCCCATTTCCCGTCATCTCAATTCATTCCGCAACTTGCCTCTTCAGCCTCAACAGCCTCCACAATGGTCCGATCCGCCGCGCTCATCGCCGCCTCCCTGGCCCTCGCCATCGTCCCGGCTTCCGTCCACGCTCACGGTGCCATGGGTTTGCCCAAGGTCGCATTCAAGGATATCTCCAACAAGAACGCTCCCTCCGCCTCCCAGCCCGGTCCGTCTGGGCCCTACACAGGCAACGATGGGATCAAGGATCTCGCTGAGAAGGCTGGTTCCAAGTGCGGCAAGACCGACGCTAACGCACCCGTGCAGCCCATCCCAGCCGATGGCAACGTCGTCTTCGACATCAGCGCTGTGCACATCGGTCCCTGCGAGGTCTGGCTCGACGAGACCAAGGTGGTGTCGGCCAAGGACTGCTGGAAGGAGCACCCGGACAAGAAGATCAAGGTGGATTTTTCGAGTTGCAAGAGCGGGCCGTGTCTGCTGCGCTGGGTGTGGATGGCGACGCACACGTCTCCGTGGGAGTTCTACGATAACTGCGTTCGCGTGGGCGGCGGTGGTGGTAGTGGCGGCGATAACAACACGCCGAGCAAGCCGACGACGAATGCTCCAGCCAACACGACAGCGCCGGTCACACAGGCCCCCGCCCCTGCTCCAACGACAGTGAAGCCGACTCCTGGAACTGTCAAGCCAGCGGATGAAGATGACTATAACGATGACGACAAGCCAGCCGACGATGGCAAGACGCCAGGTGATGCGGGCAAGCCGTCGTCGGGCTCGTGCGTGCGAGGCAAGGGCGGCGACAAGACCCTGGACGCGTGGTGCGCTGCCAACTGCGCCATGGGCTTTTGCCCCGAGAGCCACTGTGAGAAGTGCTAAACAGGTTTTGATTTGGGTGTGTTAACCTTCCACTAGGGAGTATAAAACGTTGAGTAATTTTCTTCATTCCGACGACGATTTGAGCTCGTAGAACGCGCGAGGACAAATCCGTGTGGTGAGCACTGCCCTCAATCAGAATCGCAACGACCGACTCGGACTGGCTTTCAAGAACGCCCGTGCCAGACCACGGATCGTAGTTACCGTTGGTGAAGACGATGTTGCTGGATGCGCGGATCGCCTTGAGTCCTCCGTACTGGATCTGCGCCCAACTACGGCGCAAGTGGACACCCCACGTGGCCATGCAGTTCGCATCGTCACGAGACACATTTAGAGGAGTCGGAGGGAAGACGTCGCGCACTCC
Organism: Pythium scleroteichum; assembly: GCA_023335855.1. Lineage (NCBI taxonomy): Eukaryota > Oomycota > Peronosporomycetes > Pythiales > Pythiaceae > Pythium > Pythium scleroteichum. The sequence continues at coordinate 63,014 of JAADVR010000113.1, forward strand.
GTCCGTGGTGGACGGCATGTACAGCTCGGAGCATTCGATGTAGCCCCAGAAATCGCCGATTTCGATGACCGACTGGTTGCTGACCGGAGGTGCCGCAGGGAAGTAGCACGGTGTCTCGCCGGTGGCGTTGTACATGATACCGACCGCGTCGCGAAGAGCCACGATGACAGCTCTGTCGTCCGAGCCAAAGTCCGGCGCCAGGATCTCGCACGCTGCACGCACCGGATACCCGGGCAGCTCGACCGCTCCGGCTGTGATATATCTCGACGGGTACGGATAGTTGCCCATGGCGAGGTTTCCAAACGCGCCGAGCGCAGAGAAGGTCAGCGCCTGGGCGTCTTCCGGCTTCGTCAACAGCTCCGGGTTACACATGCGAATCTCCTCCGCGATCGTTTGACGACCCTCGGCGGTCTCGCTCAGTTGAGTCAGAATCGTGATGGCCTTGCGAACGTTTGAAATGCAGTTCTCGCTCGAGCCAGCGGCAGGAGACATGTCGAACGTAGTGATGCGCATCGCTGCCTCGGGGTCGACTTCGTGGTCCGGGTCGTCGAAGAACGCGAGTACTGGCGCCGACGCCGCGATTACGCCGTCCACCAGGTGCGGATATTTGATCCGAAACCACGTGCCGAGCATGCCGCCGTACGAGCCACCGAACCCAATCACTGGCACGTCGGCCTTCCATTCATCCTTGAGCGCCTGGATCAGCACTGCGAAGTCGGCCAGCGCCTGCGTCGACGAGAGGTACTCTAGATGCTTGAGCGCCTCGTCGCCAAAGGGCATCGACTTGCCGAAGTAGCGGTGCTCCGCGAACACCAGCACAGCGTTGAACTCCTCCGCGTTCTCCCACATCAGCCCCGTGTTGTTCAGGTACAGCAGCACGTCCGCCTCA